>CAJPEX010002443.1:0-39534 GCA_905338405.1 Notodromas monacha
TACTTTGCAGTTTTTGTTCTTGCCACCCTTCGCGAGGGGTGAGTCCCCGCGTGAGCTGTCGCTCCCACGAGGTTCAAGTGGGTTCTGAGGCTGGGGGATCCATACGGGGGAAGTGGTTTGGTATTCACAGTGAAGGGAATTTGGTTAGGGTGTAGTAACCTTTATTAAAAAAAACAGAAGCTCAATATACTTAAAATTTGATAGAGAGATGCTTTTTTAAATAAAGGTTTTTCAATAAACCTTTATTTAAATAAGCAGAAGCTCAATATATTTGAAATTCGATAGAGAGATGCTTCTTTTAATAAAGGTTTTTTAAATATACCTTTACTTAAAAAAAAGCAGAAGCTCAATATATTTGAAATTCGATAGAGAGATGCTTTTTTTAATAAAGGTTTTTTAAATAAACCTTTATTTGAAAAAAGCAGAAGCTCAATATACTTAAAATTCGGTAGAGAGATGCTTTTTTTAAATACAGGTTTCAACTTTAAAAAATCAGAAGAAGAACAACAGCTAATTGTTTCACGCTGAAGCCGGAGGGGGAGCCTTCAGCAAACGGGGGGCTCGTAAAGAGTTGCGCCGCGTAACTAGCGCTACTTCTACGACGCCTAGCCCAGAGAAAAAAATAGGCGGTCCAGACTGGATCGTAATCCGGTTGAGGGACGGGGTCGGCAGGAGTCAATGGTCCGAAAAGCAGCGGAAACGAGGCATTTTTCCCGGCTGCCTGTTGTCACGTCGCGGGGCTGCGGCGACACGCGGCCCGCGAGTGCTCCTCAAGGATCCCACTGCTCCTGGCGCAGGTTCTCCTCCTCCAGTTGCGTCATGCGGGTGCCGGTCTTTTTCCGTGTCCGACAGGGGGTACTGTATTTTTCTTTCTTTGTTAACCCTTCCGTGGCATAGCTGGGGTTATTTCATTTTTTTAGCGCAGGTTCTCCTCCTCCTGTTGCGTCATGCGGGTGCCGGTCTTTTTCCGTGTCCGACAGGGGGTACTGTATTTTTCTTTCTTTGTTAACCCTTCCGTGGCATAGCTGGGGTTATTTCATTTTTTTTTCTCGTGGAATCGTGAGTCCAGCAAGAGCACAAAAATAAAAGAAAACGTTGACTGCTGATCAGCAAAGCTTAGGGCTGGGAAAAGTCACAATTTTTCCATAGCTTGGTTTTTAGAAGTGCAACTTGCTTGTTTTTGCATTTCCAGGATTATCGGTGAAGCATATGAAAACAAAAGCTTTTGGTTCTCCTGGAAAATCTCCAGCTTGTGTTAGTTATAGTGGCCCATAATGCATTTGGTGACCAACCCATGGGAAAACCAAAAATAGGCCTGTTAAAAACCCCTTACTTCCAGTGTGGGATGGAAATAAACCTGCTGCAGCTCATCAAGGGATAAATATAATGTTGCTTGTTTAAAGTTGCTGTTTATCCCCTGAGAATTAAAACATCCAAACACTAGCGCTCTTTTCAAGATTATATTTCTATCTATTTTAACCTGCCAGCAGATTTTCATCAAGTGCAGTCCGACGTCTTTAAATTGAGCTCAGACAGACCTGTAAACAAAATTTTGACTTCAGGAGTTTTGGCTCTGGCGAACAAAAGAATTGCATGGGAATGGAATTGGTGATCTCCTGGGCCCAAACCTGCTTGGCATTGAGGTTTTTGGGTTACAGGGTTAGTTTGAGGTAGCAGTGCCCAACTCCATCAAAAATCATGGCCAGAAAAGTTCACCATACCTCATAACTCTTAAAACTACCATCTAACCATATGATTTTCTCACAATTCGATCCAGCTTACATCAANCGCACACACCCATTCATTCCCTGACATTGGTAACAAAAAATACGTAAAAGTTAATTTAAAGCACAAGGTCTTCAGCTTGTTTCTGTATGAGGTTTAGTTGAATGAACAAAATAGAGAGAATCTTTCATGATAAATCAAATAAAGCCAACAGTTTATCTTGATCCTTTAAAATTTCAGACAGGGTCTCTTCAGAAAGGAGAAACAAGGCAGGAGTGAACCATGCAGCAGGACAATTGTGTCACTGAAGTCCTTGAAAATCTGACTGGAAAAATTTAATCTTAGCGGGCAACATTTACAGTACAGTATAGGTTGAATTCATTTATAACGAAGGTTGCATCGCATCCCATTATTTCAAGGGTTCCAGCACCAATGGAGCTAATTATATTTTGTTGGAACAGAATTCCTCTATTCTGTACAAATTATTTTTCCAGATTCGGGTAGTTTTCTTGTACATTACAAGCGCTTATGCGAATGATCAGATTTATTCTAACCTGATGAAAATTTCCTTTACTTCTGAAATTTAAAAATATGTTACTTCGCTCGGAAATGGTTTCAATTTGTTCAAGAATAGCATGTTAATCTTCCAGAGAACCAAAACCGGAGGTTTGAAAGAATTGATCTCCTGCATCAGAAGCAAATGCCGATCCCCCCACTTTATGTAAGAATCTTGAAATCATAAATATCTTGTTATAACAAACTTTAACGGGTACTAAAACTTTTTTGTGACAAGATTCGAGCAGTAGTTTCAAAATCACCCCATAGAGAAACTGCTTGACGAGATATTCCCGCAGTAAATTCATTTCTTATTCTTCCCGGCGAAATTTAAAACATAGTCTTTATTGAAAGTGGAATCTTTCCATGCTGACATTCCAGGATGGACAATTCGTTGCAGATAGAATTTTTTTAGAGATACCTATAACATGGTTTAAGAGTGAATGAATGAACAGCAAACTTTATTTGCCGCTTTTCAGTAATCGAGCTGCGTGTGTCTCGGGGTTCCGGGTGGACGCCATTAATTAATTGATTCACCACCTGGCGTTCTTTCTTTCTTTTTTTCTTTTTTTTTTGCTCCACGGAAAACCAGCGTAAATGTGGAGATGATCACTTTAATAGGAAGCTTTTCTGGTTCGTCGTCAAGATTTCGCGGCGTATCTCTGGAATTCGTTACTCCGAGCTTCATGTTATTTAGATCATGCAGTGTTCTCGAATCCGAGGTCCGCGGACCGGCGCCGATCCGCAGAAGTTTTTCTGCCGGTCCGCGGGAAATTTCTCCAGGCGAATGAATTTTTCAAAAGTAGCAATAAAGGGAGTTACAGTAGCTTTTTTCTTAATTTTGGCTTTTCTCCTGATGATACTTCAGACAAATTTTAACCTGATTTAATAAATTATTTTTATTTTTGAGTCTGAAAAACCTTTCTTCAAGCCCACCTTTCCATTTTTAAAGACATTCCACTGTAGCTGCTTCACTGGTTCCTGAATTAAATTTGAAAAAATGAGAAGCTTTCCAAATACTGTACCTGCCATTCAAGCTGTATTTCAATCATCACCTTTTTGAGCATGCGCAAATTTTATGAAAATTTGCTGGTTCTCAGAAAATTTTATGAAACTTTGCCAGTCCGCAGACACTTTTTTGGGAATTTCCTGGTCCGCGGGACCAAATCGGTTTGGGCACGCTGATTTATATTAATCATCTGCTAGGCTGTTTTGTAACGTTGGTGTTTCTGTCAAACCTTCACATTTCCCATGAGTGAAGTGGGATTTTGAGATTGACGCGTTCGATTTCTGGGTGAATGTTTTAGAAGTTGAATTTTCAGCAAAGCTTTTCAAGTACAGTATTCGATCATTGAAAGAATCACCTTGATTTTCTTTCCGCCTGATTCTCCAAATGTTTCCTGATCCTATTTGAGTTCTCTAAAAACTTACTGCACGATGAATTCCGCCGTGAGTGGAGTTCATTTAGTAAATCGTTTGCATCATGCACGTTTCTGTGGAATGAACTTGATGAGACAATGCTGATGACGACAAGTTGAGTAACAAGATGTAAAACTTGCATTATTATGCGATTGCGAAGACGATTGGCTGTAATCTGCTTCAGAAACGCATTCCATGAGCAGAATGAAGATCCGTAAAAAAAAAGAACTTCAACAACAGTACAATATTCCCATAATCTTCTCGCTCAAGTAAAGGATACAATTTTGTTGACAAGGGAATTTAAGTCTTAGGACAGGTGGAACTCTCTATGCAACGATTTCCTCTGGAAAACGATTTTTTTTTGGTCCCATAGGTTTCTTAAACCATGATTTGAAGTGATTGAATGTCTTTGGTGGGAGTTGGGTTGGGTGGGGAGGGGTTTGGATGTGGGAGTCTTGGTTGTGCCTTGTGAACACTGAAAAGTGGCAAATAAAGTTTGCTGTTCATTCATTCATAAAAAGGCTTGAATTAAGCAGGTGCTTGAAAAGATACTCTTGGCTTTTAACAAAGTCTGTCAAGTAGAAATTAGTGCTTTTCAAGGAATTTTGAGATAAAGAAAACACTGTCAAGCAGCTGGGCTGCGGCTGGGACAAGTTTGTCCTATTTTAAGATGGTATATTTTGGGAATGAGAATATGAATTCACTGTTCAAGATTTTGAATAACACGCAAAAAGCTTCTCTACACAGAGATCTGCTTGGGTTCACAACTCAAATGCAAGTGCTTCAATCAGAAGAAGTTTGAAATCAGGAAAGAAAGAGTTGAAGGACAAAGAGCATTAGAGATTAACAGTTTATTCAGAAATGTCCTTGCTGGGCCAGAAGCTGCAAAATTTTCTTTGGTTTAGAAAAGAGGAATTACTTGTCCGGCACTGAATTGTTGGCATGCCAAAGTTTTTTCCAACACTCCTGCATGTGTCAACCACATACAGTAAAAGTCAAGCCTCAGATTCTTATACAAGTGGTACCTTGCAATTCAACCTCCCACAATTTGACCATCCTGCAATATTCAATGGTCAGATTTGCTGTGAGGTCAACTCACAATTTGACTTGGGCTCCACAATTTGACCCACAGAGATGGGAAAAACATCCAATACTGTATATAGAAAATATGGTATTTGACATCACTTTGCAATTCAACTGCTTGATATTGATCAAGGTCAAATTGCAGGGCACCACCTGTATGACAGAAAGAAACACTGTACACAGTACTGTCAACCCCCAAAAAACAGAATTGATTTGTGCCACAGACTATAGTCTGCTGTGTGAAGAGTCTTTTATGCAAATTTAGTTATTAAAAAATTAAAATTTTCACTTTTTACCATTGATTTTAAACCAACAGAAGTCTGTTTTGCAGATTTAGTCCAACAAGCAAGAGGGAAAACTGTCTCCAGGGGCCATCTGCTGTGCAAAAATCTGTTGTGAGGGGAGTCTGTTGTGCAGGGGTCAACTGTATTTGGAAATTAATTAATCTCTTTTTTTTGCTAATAAAGCAACAACATTTGGGGAAAATTCAAATAAATTTGAAAGCATATATTATGGTCATGAAAATGGATAAAATGGTGGGAAAAAATCATACCAAAATTATGTTTGATCAAGGCAATTTCATATTACACTATTGAATACAAAACAAATTGTACAATGAGGGTTTCAAGCATGCACAACCCAAAATGTTCAAAGCAAGTTTTCATCTCAATTTCACTTCAAACAATGTGCAGCAGGTCAGCTTCAATAATACATAGATTATGCTGAAGAAGTCCTCCACACTAGGTTTTCAACTGGATTTCACTTCCAATAAAAAATTGCAAATTTTTAAAAATGCATCAAAAGATGTTTTGAGCAAGTTCATCATGAACAAAAATTCTCCAAGTTGACTTTCCCATCTCAATTACACTTTAGAAAGTGTTCAGTGCAACTTTGTTACTAGTAATCTGTTCAAGAAGTCCTCAAAAAGAGGTTTAAAATGGGATTTAACTTTAAAAACTGTCCATTGCTGATTTTTAAAATTTTGTCCAAGGGAGTAGTTTTAAAATAAATAACATGAAAATGCCTTCTCAATAAAATATATTCATTGTGTTTGATTATTTCTAACCATTTTATTTATATAACCATAATTTTCAGAAAATTTCAAACAATTTTTAAACATTTGTTTTATTGTTTTGTTTTATTTTGCGAAGTAAAACATTCGTACAACGAATTTTTGTTGTTGTCCAAGAGTGAAAAAAATGTTCTTAGTACCGAAAATTTGTTGTATGCGGTGTTATGGTAACCAAGAAAAATGGATAACCACAAAAAGGACACATTTTTTACAGGGCTATTCGTTTCAGAAAATTCCACTTTTTGTGCTAAAAATGCGGCTAGGAATTAAGTTGTGGTATTCCATTTCGAGTTTTCTTTCACAAGACACGTCTTTCATGCAGAGTAAAACGAACTGAATCTGGCACAAGATTCGAGATGAAACGTGTGCGTCGTTGTTTGCGTGCATTCGGGCCAATTATTCAATTGTCCCGATTACTTACAATGAATGGATGACTTTTTTTCCTTTACATAGTGGCTCCAACACCCATCAGTTAGTCAGTGTGACGATGGCAGGCGGATGAGAACAACGAGAGCAATAGGAACTAGAGCAAGGAAAAAGGAGAAAAGAATGGAAGAATAATATATATAAGCACTGGATGATGGTTCAACGTTTATAGAAGTCAATGTTATTCAAGGGTTGTGGCTGTTGACATTTTTAGCCCGTGAATGATGAATATGATAATATTTGGATTTTTATAGAGGGTTTATGTACATGCCTTTCATCATGATTCCTTGTCAAAAAGAGTAAGAGAAACTGAAACCATTTTCTTCATCATTTTCAAAAACTTCCACTTGAGCTGTTAGATGTACTGTATATACTGACATTAAAACTAGATAAAATTCATAACCACTAAATTGTTTTTACAAGAAATGCTGGTTTCTAAAATTTCCACCTGCATTAAAAGCCAAAAAATTTAATTTTGATGTCTTAGTCCCAGTTCAGTACCAAATAGTTTGGTGAAGAGACCCTTTCTGAAATCTTAAAGAATCAAGATAAACTGTTGGCGTTATATGATTTATCATCAAAGATTCTCTCTAAGTTGTTCATTCAACTAAACTTCAAACAGAAACAAGCTGAAGACCTTATGCTTTAAATTAATTGTTACTGATATTTTGTTTTCAGTGTCATGGAAGGAATGGGTGTACGCATACATGTCAGATGTCCAGTTGTATTTTGTGGATTGTATTTCTTTTATTTTTTATCCATTTGTGCTCTGTTTCCTGCTCTGAAGTGATTAAATGTCTTTGAGTTGATTTGGGTTGGGTAGGGAGGGGGTTTGGATGCTGATTCAACCTTGTTAATGCTGAGAAGCGGCAGATAAAGTATTCTGTTCATTCATTCATTCATTCAGCTTAGTGTTTTTTTAGAGGAGTTGGCCCAGATTAACAGGCCAGAGATTTTATGAATATGATGTTACTCTCAAATGCATCTCAAATTCATTTGCAAGAGAGGAATGAAAGCCAATCAAATTCAAATTTATTTTGTGCAAAATTAAAAATATTTTTCTGGCAGCTTCAGAACACTTTTATGTTGAAAATCAGTGCATAATTTTCTGCCAATTCACTCAGGATTACATTTTATGAAAAACTTTTACAGCACTGGCATGTTTTGCCATCATGGTCATTAGTCCTTTTGCATGTGCAAGGAATGTCTCAGGGCCTGATGCTATTGTAAACACTTGGGCAACTATTGGTTGCAGGTATCATTTTGCCCTATTGTCCTTGATGGGCCCTTGACTGGGTTCTATAGGAGGGAGAACAAAAGGATGGCAATGTTTCTCTCTGATTTGGTGCTGCTTTTGTTCAGTATCTAAAAGGAAACTTGAAATTGTTCTTTTATCTGCTGGAGGTCTTGAGCCACAGAATGGTTTCAATACTGAAGGAACATGACATATCATCTTGGTCTCTGGCCAGTGAATTTGGAGAGATTTGGGCCAGTTCCCCTAAAAAGGACCATACTATTTGGTACTGGAAAGGCACTGAAGGATGCTGTAATTCCCATTTGAGATGTCTTCCCCTTCATTGTTTACAAAGCCAAAGGGTTGCATAAGTACATCAAATACAACTCTTTCCCAAGATTCATCATGGTTTCAGGCAGTACTTTGGAATGAGATAGACATTTTACCTTGTTTCAAGGAATTTTCCACATTTTCTGAAATATTAATGTTTGTTTTTGGACAGGGTTACAAGGTAATTTTGTTCACAAAATGTAATGAATGTGAGGTATTTTTATTTTTTCAAGAATAAAGTTTTGATTTTGCTATCTGGTGTATGTTTCAAAGCTGTGATTCAAACTCAGCAATTCGCATTTTTGTGGACACTTTTTGATCTTGTTCTCACATAAAGGGACAAAGTTAATAGTAAGCAGACAACTGATTTTTGCAACCAATAATTGCCCAAGTCTTTACAATATTATCAAGCCCTGAGACATTCCTGGCAAATGGAAACCAGTCAATCTTCATCAGCTTTTAGCAATAAATATCAATCCTATATAGGTTCTCAAAACTGTGCAAAGTCCCAGAAGCCAATTCATTTTCTCTGAAGGTATGGCAATGGCATCTACAACAAACTTACAATCCAAGCAGTACTGTATATAAAAGTTGTGCCCTCTGCTGAAGAACTAAATAGGCCAAGGTTATCACCCCATGATTATGTTTATGTTCTTGAAAAGGTCTAAAAAGACTTTGAATTTCTACAAAATTGAACTTCAATGCTCTTATGTATGTTAAGCTGCGACCAGCAGAATCTCTGGAATAACATAAAGTCATAATCCCTCATAATTTCTTATGACTCCAAATTAGGAAGATTATCAGAACAAAATGGATTACCGAAACTTCATTGCATAATGCATACCCATCACTTGTCATTATATAGAACAATTAGGTAGATCCAAATCTGAAAGTTGCTTATTTGCACCTGGCTTTTATTAAACTGTGAGTCTCTGTATAAAAATCGCTAGCACAGCATCAGGAACAAAATAAAGAGACTGAGTTAAAAAATCAATCTTCTTCAACAAAGATTTGGTGAAACAGGGACTGACAACAAATCCAATATCCTCTTTAGAATTTTTAAATGTTATCAATAACATATATTTGGGACCTGACTGACAGCAAGTTGAATTATAATAATTCCAGCAGTTGAGGCTCATGGTTTTTCAGAAAGAAAAATACAGAAAAGCTGGCTGCTGCTCGTTATCCTCTTTTCCAAAATCCTCACTGCATGGCATCTATTTAATCAGAGGAGAATATATGGCAGTTTAGTGTACAATAATCCAGCATGGCATAAATACAGCTTAACAAAGCCCTGAACAGAAGATGTGGCCAAGAAATAGAAACTTACTCTCTACATAAAAATAACTGTAAATGCGAGAACGGATGTTGACATGAAACAATGATTCAGGCAATTGTCCCAGCACTCCAATCAGTCCTTTCCTCCATCTATCAAATGAATAATTTGTGCATGTTGTATGGAAAGCTTGGTTGTTTTGATGTAGAGTTGTAGACTATAATTTTTCAAGGCTGGTTAAAAAATGTAAAGTGGAAGACAAATCTCAAAGGCCTTTGCATGAAACAGTATTATATATAGATTTAGGAAATACTGTAGTAACATCAGTCACATATATGTACAATTTTATATCCCCTGCAGGTTAGGACATTTGCATGCTGTGTTGTGCCTATACTCTATTTCCCCTATGAAAATAAAATAGAAAGTATCAATTGAAAAAAAAATTGGTGAAACATGAGAGAAAAGGAAAAATGAAAAACATTTTCAGAATGATTGGATGACAAATGGGGAACCAAAAAATCCTGAATGTTTCGTATGTTGGGCTCTCACATAAATTGTGCTGCATGGTGGTTTCATTTAATCTTGCCTTGGTTATGCTGGCCTTAAAAGAGTTATAAAAGGCAACATCATCAAGAGCAGATGAGCATCACTCTAAATATTCAGCTTGTTGGCTCCATCTTCATCATCCAACAATGACAAATCCCTGAAAAAGTAAGTGAGTTCTATATAGAGCACAGAACACCCAGCCGGCTGCTGATGATCTCGAAAACAAGAAATCCAGGATTCGAACATGACCCCTTTTATTCTCTCTTCCTTCTTATTCCAAGATCTGCTACATGTGACTTAACGAAGCGAGTGTATTCCGAATGGATCAGGATCCGCTTCATCAACCAACGCTGCTCATCAAGTCCTCGGAATTTCGTCCAACAGCCAAAAGTATCAGACTTCTCTTGAGGACGTGCCAAAAAAAGAGCCTGCTATTTTTCTCAGAAGGATGGCAAAGGGTATGGATTTGTTCGGCGGAAGGAAGTTGTACATAGGCGGGGAGAGGCAGCAGTTGAAATCCAATTGATTTACGACAGTGACGTGAAGGGCGAAAAAGGAACCATGCTCTTACATGGGGGAGGACCATAGGAATACCTGAAGCTGACGGGATCGGGAATCGCACACTATCCCGGCGTCCTGAAGGGGCGGATTGTTTTCCGCGAAGAGCCGCGTATATCCGGATGGGTGTGGTACGTCNTAAAGTTTTGATTTTGCTATCTGGTGTATGTTTCAAAGCTGTGATTCAAACTCAGCAATTCGCATTTTTGTGGACACTTTTTGATCTTGTTCTCACATAAAGGGACAAAGTTAATAGTAATCAGACAACTGATTTTTGCAACCAATAATTGCTCAAGTCTTTACAATATTATCAAGCCCTGAGACATTCCTGGCAAATGGAAACCAGTCAATCTTCATCAGCTTTTAGCAATAAATATCAATCCTATATAGGTTCTCAAAACTGTGCAAAGTCCCAGAAGCCAATTCATTTTCTCTGAAGGTATGGCAATGGCATCTACAACAAACTTTCAATCCAAGCAGTACTGTATATGAAAGTTGTGCCCTCTGCTGAAGAACTAAATAGGCCAAGGTTATCACCCCATGATTATGTTTATGTTCTTTAAAAAGTCGAAAAAGTCTTTGAATTTCTATAAAATCGATCTTCAAAGCTGTTACGTATGTTAAGCTGCGACCAGCAGAATCTCTGGAATAACATGAAGTCATAATCCCTCATAATTTCTTATGACTCCAAATTAGGAAGATTATCAGAACAATATTGATTACCTAAACTTCATTGCATACCCATCACTTGTCAGTATATAGAACAATTAGGTAGATCCAAATCTGGAAATTGCTTATTTGCACCTGGATTTTATTGAACTGTTAGCCTCTACTGTATATAGAAATTGCTAGCACAGCATCAGGAACAAAATAAGGAGACTGAGTTCAAAGATTCATCTTTTTGAACAAATATTTGGTGAAACAGGGACTGACAACAAATTCAATATCCTCTTTAGAATTTTTAAATGTTATCAATATCATATATTGGGGACCTGACTGACAGCAGGTTTAATTATTATAATTCCAGCAGTTGAGGCTCATGGTTTTTCAGAAAGAAAAACACAGAAAGGCTGGCTGCTGCTCATTATCCCCTTTTCAAAAATCCTCACTGCAGGACATCTATTTAATCAGAGCAGAATATATGGTAGTTTAGTGTACAATAATCCAGCATGGCATAAATACAGCTTAACAAAGCCCTGAACAGAAGATGTGGCCAAGAAATAGAAACTCACTCTCTACATAAAAATAACTGTACATGCGAGAACGGATGTTGACATGAAACAATGATTCAGGCAATTGTCCCAGCACTTCAAGCAGTCCTTTCCTCCATCTATCAAATGAATAATTTGTGCAGTGTGTATGGAAAGCTTGGTTGTTTTGGTGTAGACTGTAATTGTTCATGGCTGGTTAAAAAATGTAAAGTGGAAGACAAATCTCAAAGGCCTGCATGAAGCAGTATGATACTTAGATGTTGGGAATATTGAAATCAGTCACATATACAAGTTTATATCCCCTGCAATTTAAACATGTGCTTGCTGTGTTGTGCCTATAATCTATTTATCCCTAAAGAAATAAAGAAAGTCCCAATTAAAAACATTTGGTGAAACATGAGAGAAAAGAAAAAATAAAGAACATTTTCAGAATGATTGGATGACAAATGGGGAACGCTGAAATCTTGAATGTTTCTTATGTTGGGCTCTCACATACATTGTGCTGTATGGTGGTTTCATTTAATCTGTCCTTGGTTATGCTGGCCTTAAAAGAGTTATTAAGCTACATCATCAAGAGCAGATGAGCATCACTCTAAATATTCAGGTTGTTGGCTCCATCTTCATCATCCAACAATGACAAATCCCTGAAAAAGTAAGTGAGTTCTATAGGGCACAGAAGACACAGCCGGCTGCTGATGATCTCGAAAACAAGAAATCCAGGATTCGAACATGACCCCTTTTATTCTCTCTTCCTTCTTATTCCAAGATCTGCTACATGTGACTTAACGAAGCGAGTGTATTCCGAATGGATCAGGATCCGCTTCATCAACCAACGCTGCTCATCAAGTCCTCGGAATTTCGTCCAACAGCCAAAAGTATCAGAATTCTCTTGAGGACGTGCCAAAAAAAGAGCCTGCTATTTTGCTCAGAAGGATGGCAAAGGGTATGGATTTGTTCGGCGGAAGGAAGTTGTACATAGGCGGGGAGAGGCAGCAGTTGAAATCCAATTGATTTACGACAGTGACGTGAAGGGCGAAAAAGGAACCATGCTCTTACATGGGGGAGGACCATAGGAATACCTGAAGCTGACGGGATCGGGAATCGCACACTATCCCGGCGTCCTGAAGGGGCGGATTGTTTTCCGCGAAGAGCCGCGTATATCCGGATGGGTGTGGTACGTCAAAGGACTCTTCCGGGATGTCGGACCAGCTGGAGATACTTGGCTGACGTTTACGGAGTATTCGTGCATGATCACGTTGAAATGTGTACCAGTGAAACTCCAGTCATTGATTGAAGTGCTGTGCATTCGGATTTGTGTTTGAAAGATTTTTTACAATCCACGGGCGGACAACTCCCGAAGAGTCGTGTTCACTGGCTACTCCTGCAGAAAGGGAGCACGTGCGCACAAGCACAGAGAGAGCAAATGGAGAGACGACTTGGAACCTAGGAGAGAGCAGAATGATGAGCCGCTGAAGGATGGGTCCATGGTGGGAGACCCCCGCGGGCCGGGAACCCGGGCAGCACCTCTTCCTGTATATCCACTACCCTGCCATGCACACCCGTGTCCGTACACACACTCACGGCCCTGTATATGTGCTAGGCTTTTAGTACGCTGTGCCATGCTCTCAACGAAGGGAGTGAGAACCCCGTGCATTGCCAGCGGGGAATCGGTGGGGTGGTGCTATACCCACGGGTTCTGTTCGACTCAGTGCTTCTTTGATGCTGGTGAAGCGATATTATTGTGAGGCGCGCTGCTGCCACCGCCGTAGTGTTGGGGCAATTGCCATTCCCATGGTAGTGGCCGCGATTGATTCGAACCCTGGAGGTTTCATTCCGTGTTGTGTCCGATTTTTCAGCCCTTCCTGCATTCTTGTGATTTATATTGGGATTGAGCATGCCCCGTGTGTAAAGAAGGTTTTCGTTTTGTAGTGTTTCCCACAACATGCTGCAGTAATACCCACCTCTCCTTTTGAAGTTCCAATTCCAAAATATCGTATCTTCTTCATCCAGTGCCCCGAAGTTCAGTTTTCCAGGGCGTTGGAAAAGCTTGATGGATGATTTTCTTCCAGGGTGAATCAAAGATTAATGGCTCCCATCCTGGAAGATATGGAAGAGGGGAAATGATCTGTGGCCATCGAATGATCATCTCATTTGTCAGCTTTGTGGATCCCTTTAGCTTAAGGTTCCAAAGGTGTCAAATCCTTTGTCATGGCTACCAGAATTTCTGAGAAGCTTAGTACTCCTTTGTACAGTAAGATTCCATTACAATAAATCTTGTTATGCCAAATTTTTTATTACCGGGAATTATTTTCTTTGTTGGACAGTTTCTCCGTATATACGGACAATGTTTTGAAAATATTAAAGAAATTCATTTTAGGCTGTAATCTGAGTGCAGGTGGACTTTTTCTGCAACAAAACTCAAGAGTCCTCTGTCAAACTGTTCAGGCTTCAAAATATATACTCACGGGTGCATTTGTATAACAAGAATTCAGGTAAATTTCATAGCAACCCCGGGTATAAGAAGGAAAGCCACTTTTTGGAGTTAAATCTCTAAAGTTCAGATACAGAAAAGAATAGTTACTGTTGAATAGGCGTCTTTAAGTGGTGATAAGTCTATTTTATTGACCTGTCGATGAATTATAACAACACTAAACTTTTTTTATGCAGCTGCTGCTTTTTGATGAATTCGGAATTCTGAAAAAGTTCAATTTTTTGTCTGCCATTCACTGAATAATTCCCAGCATTATCTATGCACACCATTGGAGCCACATTTTGTTACACTGAGATTGCAGCCTAAAATGAGTTAGTTCAAATAAGTTTTCATAGCCTAGCTTGCGCCTATGGAGGAACTGCTGCTGCTGCTGGAATCAAGTAATTTTTTTTACTGTATAATAATAAGATACTTTGTTATAGAATTTTACTAAAAAACAAGAATATTCATCTTCATTTCACCAGAGAAACTAAAAAAATATGACAGGCTTCGAATTGTCTGCTTTTTAAGAACCACCTGACAGTATTTTTAACCCACAGAATTTCAGTCTTAAATGTTTGAAAACCATCGATCTGGGATGCAACGACATTTTTTGTTTGAAAAGCTTTATTGGGACAGTGATTGTTAAAGAAAGAAGTGAATATTTATCCAGAGGACATGACCATCGCAAGTTTGTGAAGAATCTTTTTATTGTTATTTGCTGAGTAATGTTCAAAAAATGTTCATTCAGTTCTAGTTCGCTTCGCGGAATGCGATTTACGTTTCTCGTGATCCTTCGGATAATTCTGCTTGCTGCGTTTGGTGAGTAAAAGATCATTGTTCTTCAAACTCTTCGCCAAATTATTGACATACAATGATCGATATCAGGAGATGCTTCGGAAGATGAGGAGCGACTGGTTCGCGATCTCTTCCGTGGCTACAACAAGCTCATTCGTCCGGTGGAGAACATGACGCAGAGGGTGGAAGTCAGCTTCGGCTTGGCGTTTGTGCAGCTAATCAATGTGGTGCGTGACTCTATACATATGTTTCTTTAAATTAAAAAAAAAGCAAAGAAGAGAAGAAAGAGGATGTGAAAAAGTGAATCTCAGTAGCGTAACTGAAGTTATACTCCTGTGTATACCCATGCTGCGGAAACAAGAACGAGAAAAATCAGATCATGAAGTCGAACGTGTGGCTCCGACTGGTGAGATGCAGCATGAAGATTGACCTGGCTTCCGGAACGGATTGAACTCGATTCCCTCACGTCGTGTCTTGTGTATTGCAGGTATGGAATGACTATCAACTCCGATGGGACGAAGCGGACTACGGAGGCATCGGAGTGCTTCGTCTGCCTCCTGACAAAGTTTGGAAGCCCGACATCGTGTTGTTCAACAAGTGAGTTCTTTCGTCCCGTTTTCTTATTTGCTCTGGCATTCACAAAATACATTCGGATGTGTGTAACAGTGCTGACGGGAACTACGAAGTGCGGTACAAGAGCAACGTCTTGATTTTCCCGAACGGTGAAATCCTCTGGGTCCCGCCTGCGATTTATCAGGTAATTTCTGCCTCGGATCAAAAGTGGCTAATCAGATTTTTGTGCAATTTATTTTATTCAACGGATGATGAAATATCAGACGTCATCCATGCGCCTGAATTTCTCCTCATCCCTTAAATTTGTATGTTGGCCGACGAGAGACGAGAACGATATCTTTTCACATGCATGCATGGTCGGTGATTCTAATATGATACCAGGTTTTTTTTTGTGTGAGTCACGATCGAGAAAGAGTGCGCTTTTTGTGTATCGTAATTTGCTTGAAAGTCGATCGTAAATCTGTGTATTACCCGACACAGCTTTACCCGGGTTCCAAGGATCTTTCATGGACTGGTTGTGCGAAGAAAGCTTTTACGATGGGTTGAGCGGGTGCTGGATTTTATACTTTGCCAGGCCATTATATGTATAAGGGACAGGACTGCGTGGCATCTTGCGAGGAGAATGCGTCTTGTGACGTAAAGCCTGAAACCTTCACAACAGAAGAAAAATGAATGATGAAAAAATAGATCCAGAATTTTTTTTTTCATCGCGTGAGTGTCTTATATACTGCCCTGTCAAAACTTGAGTGTAACTTTTCCTGCGAGGAAAAAAAGGCAAAAATGTGCTTTACCGAGACAAGAGGTTTATGTATTCTCTGAATTTTATCTCGGCTTGTGGGAAAAAGTCCGTCAATAATGACAAAATTGTTCTGCGTGTTTCAGTATAAGGATATTCTGGAGATCACCGTTCTTATGTTTTCTTTTTTCAGAGTTCCTGCAAGATTGACGTGACGTACTTTCCGTTTGATGAGCAGACTTGTTTGATGAAGTTCGGATCGTGGACTTTCAACGGAGACCAGGTATGAAAATCAGGTGTAATTAAGCATGAACTGTATGATGTACAGTACTGATATAATGGGCCCTTGTTTATAAAAAACGCAACCTGTTACAAGGGAACAGCTGAGTTGACCTGTTGTTGAGCCGAACCGGATCCTCCCAAGGGTTAACCTATTCTATGTATTCATCAATTTTTTCACCACACCTAAATTGTGTATTCCAATGGGGTCGAAAATGAATTTATGAACATCTGTCTCATGTAATCTGTGTAATATTTTCTGGGATTTGTGGTGTTTTTTCAGAATTTTTGATATATTCTGCATAACGCCATAAAATAATAAAATTGAACAATTTGTATTCAATAGTAAAATTGAAAGATTCTTATTCTGTATTTAAAAATAACGCCATAACTGAAAATGTTTGGCTAAGGGCCAGATTGTGGCATTCACTCCATGGTTGTCTTGGAATTAATTTGATGGAGGTACACATTTTTGTTATATCAAAAATTTAGTTCCCTATATGTCCTCTGACATTATAACAATTCTGGAAATGTTTTCCCTGGATGAAATCAGGAAACGTTTGGGGTGCTAGGTTGAATTTACTCTAAATCTGCTTTCTCATTCAAGATTTGTTTTTCAATTTGCTAAACTTTTATAAATGATTTGGGTTGGGTGAGGAGGGGGTTTGGATGTGGAAATCTTGATTGAACCTTGTGAATGCTGAAAAGCGGCAAGTAAAGTGTTCTGTTCATTCATTCATTCATTCATTAAATGATTCTAAACTCAACTTTTATAAATCATGAGGTGTTCAGCAAAATGGTTGTCAGTCTTGGGACCCACTGTGTAACTGTTGAAATTTAGATTCACGTAATTTTCATGAAATAATGGGCAAATGTGCAAAACAAATCTTTATCAAGACTGTTCATCTGGCACTAAAAATTGCTGAATAAATAATTAAATATGTATCGTGAATCAACAGAATATTTGGTCTATTGAAATTTTTCGAGATCCCCCACCCCCCTTGCAATCATCCAAATTCAAACAATTTCCTTTCCAAATTTCTTCCTGTTCTTGAAGGCAGTAATTTTGAATCATTTAGACTTGTAGAGTATTACTGTACTTGGCTTCCTGGTTTTCAACTTTTGCACCTAAAATATTTCTAAACTGTAAGCCTTCTTTTGTTTGGGGATAGAAAGTTCTTTCATGCAGTTTTACCCCTGTCATGTTAACTTATTATCACATCAAGGCAAGGATGCAAATTTGGGCCTCCATCATCTAGCATCCAATTTCACATTATGCAAATTCAATTGTACATCCTGCATTATTCATGAACAGGAGTCCAACTTTAAAGGATGACTGTTAATTGAATTTGGCAATATACATTGTTGATGACACTAATAGTTACAAATGATACTCTTAATTTCATGATCTGTGCAACCATTTTAAAATGTACGGAAACAAATGGTTTGTGTACTTCTGGCTGTTATAATCAATTTGAAATGCTCAGGTGAAGGAATAAGGATTTCCTGAGAGATCCCCTCTAGATTTCTTCAGCTTCTGTAGAGATCTTGTTCCAAGGTGGAGGATTCTATTTGGTTTTTCTCTGAGAAAAACATGTTATCACTGTTCATTTGGGTGATCCTACTGCTGGATGCATTAGTGACAGGAGCTCTTTCAGGAGACATTCATAAAAGATTTGTTCTCTTTTATAATTCACCATCCTGTGATCTTTCTTGTTTTTGTTTGCACCAGCAACCATGGTATGAACCTCTTTCAGAATTCAGCTTAACATACATTATTTACACTTGAATGAGGATTTCCCTGGGATCTTTGCGACAAGCACTTATCCCTTGATCTTTGAAATCACAATTTTTCTCATCACATAGTTGGACTTTGATTATTTTGAGCATTTGAGTACTGTATTCTAAAAAAAAAAGAGTAAAACACAATATATGTGACTGCTATCCTTTTCTATGTGTTTTTGCACATTTCACCTGGTTCTGGGTTCAGTTTCCGTTGTCACTCAAATGTGTCAACAGATTAGTTCCTGAAAGGACCAACATAAATGTGTCTAAATGTAGGGTGGAAAGCAATTAATTCCACTGCTGAGGGCATTTTCTTGATCCACCAAATTATTTTTGTATGTCCCATTTTTACAGGCCCAAAATTATTTAAAATGGATTATCAAAAGGTATGGTGGAAAATATGCAGTTATTACTGCTGTGAATGGCTGGACAGCAATTATAATCATTGACATGGCCCCAATCAACAACAGTGATGGTTATGGTATGATCCTGTGAATACAGTACTCTTGTCAGTGCTGAGCTTTTGGTCTGTATAGTGGATGAACAGCCTCGATTGAGATATTTCTGCAAAGCTAAAATTTGGAGAGTTTTGTAAATGTTGAAAAGACAAGTCTCATCTGAAGCAAGTCTGATGGAATTTTGCACTGAGAGATACCGTATTTACTCAAGTACCAAGCGCACCTTTTTTCCCAAATTTTAGAAGAAAAAACGGGTGCAAGTCATAAATAAGCGGGTACAACATTTTCAAGAAGTTTTAAAAGTTATGTATGCATTATACTTAATTATAATGGAGAAATTTGGAACAAATATAACAAGAAAACATTTTTGTATTGAAAAAGTTGAAAATTGATCAGATTTTTGTTCAATTCACACCTAAAGTCAAATTTTTTGTTTTTATTTTTGAAATTTTATGGTTGTAGATTCACTAAAAATTGGGGTGCGCGTCTTACTCGGGGATAAGATTTTTGCAAAATTTTCAACTGAAAAACCCCTGTGCGCGCCTTACTTGAGGGTGCGTGGTACTCAAATAAATACGGTACTCCTTTTATTGTACGTAATCGCATTTGCCTCGCTGAACTTTTTTTTTCCAGGTCTCTCTGAAATTGTACAACGACAAACCCTACGTGGATTTATCCGATTACTGGAAATCCGGCACTTGGGACATCATCGAAGTGCCTGCTTACCTGAACGTGTACAACTCGTCCATCCCCACGGAAACGGACATCACCTTTTCCATCACGATCCGCCGGAAAACCCTGTTTTACACAGTCAACTTGATCCTGCCCACGGCGTTGATCTCGTTCCTCTGCGTCCTAGTGTTTTATTTACCGGCCGAAGCCGGGGAAAAGGTGACCCTGGGCATCTCCATTTTGCTGTCCCTGGTCGTGTTCTTGCTGCTGGTGTCCAAGATCCTGCCGCCGACGTCGCTGGTGCTGCCTTTGATCGCCAAGTATTTGCTCTTCACGTTCGTCATGAACATTGCTTCCATCCTGGTCACCGTCATCATCATCAACTGGAATTTCAGGTGAGTTTTTTTTTTTTTTTTTTGCGGCAGCGAGGCTGATGAGAGAGAGAGAGAATTTTTGCAGGACGTTTTGGCGACGACGAATGATATTTATTTTGTTGCGTTCGTGTCGTCTGATGCGAATGTTTATGGACGAAACGTGGCGTTAGGAAGCAGGGCTGGTTCAAAAGTTTTGAGACATTTTTTGCAAGAGAACCAAAGACATTTTGGTTCTCAAAATGACTTTGGGAACCAAAGTTGAAAAAAAATAATTATAATAATTGAAAAAAATAAATAAATTGACTCGCATAGCCCCGTCATTTGGCAACACTTCAGTGCTGTTGAACATACTCTCCACCGATTTCAATGCATTTTTTTCATGCAATAAACCCGATCATATGAAGAATGCGGAAAATCGAGTTCCGTTACTTAATTATAAGCTACTCTTTTTACGGTGGAAATGAGGTGGTCCCTGATCTTGAAATGAAGTATTTTGCTCTGAATGTTTTTTTTTTTTTTTGCATATCACAGTTGAAAAGGAAAGCTTTATTATGTGGGCCCACTTTTCCAGTTCAATTTTTGTAAATTGATCATAATGTGCCAATGAATAAAATTTGAGCACATAGTTTTTGTTTACAAGGATTGAGCTAATTTTTATCCTTGAAAAGATTTCTTTAGTTTCCTCACCTGATGATTTGACAACTTGACGGCATCTGATTTGTCAATCATTCACATAGTTCAGAAGATGTAGTATTCTCTAGATTTCTTGGTTTCCACACACTTGAACCAGCAAAATAATTTTAGTTAGAGGTCTATAGTCAGGGAAACAAGCATTATTTTGTTGGGGGAAAGAAAGAAAAATTACAGGAAATTGTAATTGGTGATTCTGGGACTTGAATTGCTTCTGGAATGAGTTGACAGCATGCTAACCTTGGAGGCAAGGATTCATTTGTCCAATTAGACTTTAATTTCCTTTCAAAGTGCATCAAGTTACATTTGCATTGTTTTTCTCTTTCCCCTGTCAATAAAATTACAGTCAAAAGACCCCCCAGAAAATATGATTTTTTGGAGGTTTCAGGAGGAAAACCTTGAAGTTGGAAAGTGTTAATTACATTCTTTCTGGAGGGGTTCAGACTGAGACTTGTAAGAAAAAAATTGTCATGAAGAGGGAGGTTCAAGTTATTATTGAGGTTCAAGTGTAATTGCTACAGTATTCTGAGAAAGTAGCCATCTTATTTTTGGGTCGCAGTTTAGTCACTTGCTGTCATTTTATAACGGCTTTCTAGTACAGTAGTAAATCGGTTTTCAATGCTGTATAAATAACTATCATCTCAAAATTTCACCACACAAAAATAATGTCAAACTATTGAATTGTAAGCTTTTTTCTGCTTTTCTGCATTCACAAGGTTCCCACAACATTCCCACATCCAAAACCCCCTCCCAACCCAAATCCTTCCAAAGGCATTCAATCTCTTCAAAAGGGAAAACAGCTAGAGAAGTAAGTTGTATGTGGATACCAAAAGAAAAGCAAGTACATCCCACAATGTATATCCGCACAACTGGTGTGAATGCCTACACCCCCTTCCTTCACTAAATTCAAATCCAAAATATCAGTAATAAGAATTACAACCCAATTACTGAACCAAATTTAAAGCACAAGGTCTTCAGCCTGTTCCCAGATAAGGTTTTGTTGAATAAATAATTTGGAGAGAATCTTTGATGATGCATCATATATGGCTAACAGTTTGTCTGGGCCCTCCAGGATTTTAGAAAGGATCTTTTCATTGAATTTCAATATTCCCAGATCCTTTTTTAAGCTCATTCCTGTGGATGTGGAATTATGAGCATAAAAAAATAAGGTGCTCTTGTGATGCATCAACAAATGTATTTATACTGCAGGAATTGCACCATTTAGACACCTTTGAAAATATAATAAATGAATGAATGAATGAACAGGACACTTTATTTTCTGCTTCTCAGTGTTCACAAGGTTCAATCAAGATTTCCACAACCACACCCCCTTCACAACCAACCCAAATCCACTCAATGACATTTAATCACTTCAGAGCAGGAAAGCACAAATTGATAATAAAAATAAAAAGAAAATACAACTGGACATCTGACATGTATGCACACACCCATTCACTCCCTGACATTGGTAAAAAAAAGAAGAAAAAAAGTATAATAAATGTTTTATCAAAGTGTCATGAATTTTTCAAAAGAGCTATGGTATCATATACCAAGGGGATGTTACATGTCAAACTATTGTATAAGGAAGAAAGCACCCAGCAAATGTGTCAGATGATAACATTGAGGGCTAACTCAGAAACCATCTGGAGAAAACATTGGCGATAATTTTTAATGAAACCAGGCAACATTCCACCAGAAAATGGGTAACTTTCCGATCCGCTAAACCCTATTAATAGTGCCTGCGAAAAGAGAATCATCGACCAAACCTTCATTTGCAATTTTTTCATAACCCCAGAGCATCGAAAATTGCAGAGACATGTGCTGAACGCTATGATGCGGGAAGAGAATTGTGCAAGCCCTCATTCGTAATTTTTCCATTCCATTGCCTAGACATGCATATTATAGTCATTGCAAGTACTGTACTGTAAATATTCAACCCTTGATTTAGTGCCACGCCTGCATAGTGCCACAAATTTTACTGTAACAAGTACCCATCTGTTGTGTTGTCAATAAAGGGAACCCCCAATAATTTGCCAACTCACTTAGTGCCAAAAAAATTCCTTGTCATTGATGAAAAATGGGCAAAATTCAAAGAAATGTAGGCCTTTTTCTAGGGATATCATTGAGTTATTTCTGAAAATCACACGTCAATACTCAGGTGGAAACTCAGAATAATTTTGATAATTCTATTTGTGAATTTAGATTGAGGAAACTATTTTTTATTGCTGCATGAAGCATTCCTTTACTGAAATTTTTATTGATGGGAGCTTTCCTCAGTACATTTGCAATTCCTGTGTGATGGCGCACAGGTAAGATTCAAAAACTAGGGACATTTTTCTGAAATTTTCCCAATAAAATTGAAGCATTTTCTTTTTTAATTTTGATATCTTTCAAAGAAATCAATCTATTTATATTCACAAAATTAAAAGAATATTTCAAGTAAATTCACCCTAATTTGTAATCAAAAGCAAGTTGATTTTTAGCTTCCTTTTTCAGAGTGTTTTTTCTATTACCTGTGCATATTCTGCATATTCTAGCAAGACTTACTCATTTTCTTTGCTTTTTGATCTCCTTTTGATACCGAAAGATCAGATTCTATGTGTTTGTTCTGCACTGTTGTTTTCTACAACTTGAAGTTGAGGGAAACCATTTTTAGTAAATTTTTGAGTACTCATTTCTAATTTTTGACAAAAAAGGAAAACCAATAAGCATTGAAGTCCAAGGGAAAATGAGACTCAACCTAGAGACATTCTGACATCAGGACAGTCTATGCATCAACTATGTCTGCATCTTGGGGTCTCACATGTGTATTGAAATACAATTTAACATGAATACATTTGAGCTTCAAAATTATTCATTGTTGTTCTTTCATAAAACAGACTCAGTGGTCTACCAAGTCTGCAAACAAGCTCATTTTGCCTACAGTAAGAACCTCAAATAAACCTTTGTTTCATGCAATATTTTTGGATTTAGTGCCCCCTCCCCCTCTTGCTTGGTGCCACAAAATTTACCTCAACAAATGATGACAATAAATCCAAGTGTCCAGTAAAGTACAGTAATCTAATTGAGAATACATTGCATGCAGACAGCTCTGAAGAAAATAATGGGTACTTCCCTGTCATCTCTGTACCTACTTTCCTGTTATCTCTGTGGGATGTACTTGCTTTTCTTTTGGTATCCACATACAACTTACTTCTCTAGCTGTTTTCCCTTTTAGTCTAGGAATGAGGTACTGAGATAACAGGAAAGTACCAAATACTGTAATGTTAGCATCATGGAACTCAAGATTAACCACAAACACCCCAATAAAAAAAAATATACTGTGCTTTAAAAATCGTCTGATGCATTTATATAAAACAAGATTTCTTCAGCGTCAAAATCCTCCGCGGATATTTCAAACAAGCAGGGACAAATGAGTAAAGTCTTCAGACATCATGTGAGCGGGTTATGGGTCATAGGTTTTGGGACGTTTTTTTTTTTAAAATACGGCTGAAGAAATTTTGCTCGCAAGATACGCAAATGTTTCTCTCATTCCTAACAAAAGTGAATAAATGGGACTTTTCGGCATCCAGAAGAATATTTTTCTTCGTTTTCTCAGTTCAAACCGTTGAGCTGTTATCTGGATGAGCCTCTCAAATGTGAATGAACAATTCAGATTGTAAGCTTAAAATCTTGATTTCCACTTAGAACCCCGAGTACAGTACAGTACAGTATTAATCTTCCGCCTTCTGTGTGCTTTGAATTCTAGATTGGGGCAGCGAGAAGCGGAGTGCAGTAATTAGTTGCCTGTCTATGGGATTTACTGGGACAATGAACGCGTCTCATTCGTCGCCATCTTGTGACGAAATATCACCCTTTTTAAAGCGTGTTTATTCAATTTAACGGGGACTTCTTGCAGACCTAAATTCTTTTTTTTTGTCGCTCTGTACAAGCAATCTTTCATTTTCATCCACTCAGTGTAATTATCTTTTTGATAAAGACTTGAAGGGCAAATTTCTAGGCCTGAGAGGCATGCATTTTCATAATCCACCTGAACACTGGTAGATATATTCTCAGTGTATCCTGGAGAGTGTGGATGGAGAAGAAGAAGAAGAAGAAGAAGAAGAAGAAGAATGAGGAAGGGAGAAAAATTTTGGGACGCGGAAAGAAACTTGATTACTATAAATATACAACTGTCGGCTTTGTCCTGTCAACGTAACAGGGTGGACCAGAAAAATTTGTGAACCAATTTTTGACTTGAAATAGCTCGGTACAAAATTGCATTGTGGCAATGAAAAATAAACAGCAATTCAAAGCTTGTTTAATTCCATTTCAAATGTTCTGTATTTTTATGGTCCCAAGTGCCATGGCATGGTCACAAGAACCATTTAAATGAAAACTTTTGGAACAATTTTCAGGCAACTCCTTCTACTGAGCTGCTGTTCTCCAGAGCTGTTTTTTTTTGCTTAAATGGGTGTAGAACCAGAAATTTGACCAGCAAACAGCATGCTGAGCTGCAAGTGGGAGCACACATTCCTAAAAATTAGAAGGCAGAGCTGAGAAGTGCCAAAAACAAAATAAAAATTGAGCAGTGTCCTATACATGTACAGGGTGGACCAAAACATATTGTGGTCCACTTTTTGACTTGAAATAGCTCCAAAGATAATTGAGCTGTGCTGGCAGTGAGAAAACCCCAAATGAAACCTTGTCCAATTCCCTTTTGAATGGTACATAGTTTTATGGCCTCAAGTGTCATGGCATGGTCACAAAACCATTTGAATGAAACTTCCCCAAAAAATGTGCCAGTCAACTCACTCCTTCCAATAAGCTGCTGTCCTCCAGAGCTATTTTTAGGGATACTTGGAGCAAAGATTAGTAATTCAACTAGCAAACTTCATGCTGACCTTCAAGAGGGTGCACACATTCCCAAAATCCAGGAGGTAGGGGTATGAAGTGAAATTTTTTTTTTTAGCAACCCAGCAGTCATACCAAAGAAATTCACATGCATGGGGTCATAGGAGCCATGAGGCTGGCACCCAGCAAGCTTGCATGGGAATTTGGCAATGAGGCAAGACCTCACTGCTCAATTTCATTTCTTTATACACTTTACCCATCCCCTCCTTTTAAATTTTGGGAATATGTGCACTCTCTTGATGAAGACATCAGGAAGTTTTCTGGTTAAATTACTTGTTGCAGAAATAAATTCATTCTTACATTAGGAACAAGGCTTTTAAAGTCACTGTTAGCACTAAATGCTTGTGCATCAGTGAGATAAGAATCTGGCATGAAGGTTTTTTCAGATTCTAATCACCGAAGAAAAGTGATAATATATCAAGATCTTTCAGTCATGTCAATTTTTATATGAATAAAGAAAATTATTAATAAAGTAAATTTATTCACTATTCCTATATACCCCATTTATCCCTCAAGAAACAGCTTTGGAGAGCAGCAGCTTTGTGGAAAGAGTTGCCTGCCATTTTTTTTATTTTAATTTTGATTCAAATGGTTCTTGTGACCATGCCATGGCACTTGGGACTATCAAACAACATAATGTTTGAAGCTTTTATTTGCTGTTTTTTTTTTTCATTGCCACGGCTCAATTTGCTATTGAGCTAATTCAAGTCAAAAATCGGTTCACATGCTTTTTTGCTCCACCCTGTAGTGTTTACTCATTAAAGTCGTCATTCATATATATTAATCAAGTTTCTGTACAGATAAACAGTGAGACCCCGTATAAGGAAATTGTTCAATGGGGGAACCGTGTTTCACACAAAGAAAATTGTTCCACACCAACAGAATTGTATGGCACAAAAAAGCTCAAATTCCTGCAAGTTTTCAGCATAAACTTTGTAATGCATTTAATAGTTGTGGAAAAATGAAAATATTATGTTTGCCTCCTCTTTCCTCATGTTGCATTCTCAATTTTATGCGAGAAACTATAGGAAAACTCCTTTTTTGCTACTGCTCGTTCACTTTTTTTTTTCTTTTGGCCCACCGTGTATATGTATAGACGACCCGGGATTATATACGCATTCCTCGGATTTTCATTTGTATTCGAAAAGAGGAGAAGCAGTCTTCTGGCGACGACTGGATCCGGATTCGTCTACCGGAGAAAACACGCAATTTGATTAAAAGACGGGGTGCGAGAATGAGAGCGTTATTGCATTTTCCCCACAGGGGGCCGCGGACTCATAAGATGCCCACTTGGATCCGAGTGGTGTTCCTCAAGTATTTGCCTCTCATGCTCTTCATGAGACGACCCAAGAAGACCCGACTCAGGTGGATGATGGAAGTGCCGGGTGGCGGCGGTGCCCCGGGCTACGGAGCGGGTTCCCCGGTCCTGGGCAAGGCCCATTCCATAAACTTTGGCAACTCCAAGGTTGACTTGATGGAGTTGTCCGACATCCATCACCCGAATTGCAAGGTAAAGTGCTGTCTTCTTTTTTTTTTTCTGATCTTCGGAAAAGTGTGTGAAATATAGGAAGGCTGTCCGGGTGTAGTCCAAAGTATCCTCCTGCCAAAAGCCCCCCCTTGGTGCAAAAAGTGGGGATTACAGGTCACCTTGTAACTCTTGATGGTAAGCTGCACCTTTCACCAGCAGGCCCAGCACAAGGCCAAGTACCAATATGTTTGTAAATTGAGTATATAAAGGGATTCTTCACCTGCAGTGGTTATCAGTGATTCTTTGAATGTCAAAGCATCATCACTTGCTGACTTTTTCAAAATCTATGGTTCACCTTGCTGGTCCAATGGCTGGTGCTCTTCAGATCATCAAAAATCAGAAGGGGGTCAGAAGGCATACTACAATGGTTATTTAGAAGAAAATGACATCAAGAGCATCAGTGACAGTGAGGAAGAGGCTGCAGAAGGCAATTTTGAAGATGATTATTCAACAGTCCTTTCAAGGACTAATGAAACCAAAAAGCCCTTCTCAGGGCAAGAAATACTATTATGAAACTTGCATCTAATGAAAAAAGTGGAGAGATTTTTGGCAGGGAGCTTTTGGTTGGGTACCTTTCAACTACCATATAAAAGATAATATTTTCTTAAAGCTGTCGCCATGAATCGAAATTTCTGGCTCTTTCAGAAGTATATTTTTAGCACAATGACATCCGCCACTTTTTCAATGACCCCAGCTGATCACTTGACCCTCATTAAATTCCACCCATTGACATTGCAAACATTTTTGTGCAGATTTCGGAATCGCCCGCGGCACCCAGAGTGAGGTCGAGTTTAAAGCCTAGTTTCCGTCAGACGGAACCTTAATTACTGCATCAAGCCAGCTGGCGCCTGCGACCCCGAGGGGTAGGAGGGATGAAACCCCTGGGTTTAACGACTCGTGGCGAAATCCCGGGTTCCACCGATTTAATCCCGTCCGTCTTCCTCTACGTTAAGGATAAATCTACTAGCAACGCTTAGGGCGCCCGTCCGAAACTGGCTGCTGTCTCATTTCCTCGCGGATTTATCTGCTTTCCTTCATCTCTGAGAAGAAGTGAAATTTTCTGCACAAAAAAAAAACGAAGAGAGACGAGGATCCCCTGGTCCTGGGATCTGATATTACGTTTGGAAGTATTAATGAAAACGGAGAAGGTTTCCAGTTTGGGGATATTTTTGGAGCCGTAGGGAAGAAGAAGAAGAAAGACCGAAGCTTTCTATTTAATCGCTGAGAATGATTGGCGTCATCCGTGTCCCTCGCCAAAAATGTCACGAAAAAAAATAAATCTGCGGGAATTTGTAGAAAGCGAAAGGACATGCCGGACCTTCACTTTTAAATTTCATTTTCTAGCGAACCTTGCGTTTTTAAATTTTAATCTTATTTAAAAACTTTTATTTCAGGAAAAACTGTGTTCTTCCTGATTATTGAGAACTTTTTTACTCTATAGTCTTCATTCTATGTTGTGATAGCAACCCTTGATATTTTTTTTTCAAAAACAAATTCATTAAAGAGTTTCCTTTCTTGGGATCTGCATATTGAAGTCAGGTAACCTGTAATAAATCAATGGCACTCTTAAAAAAAGGCTTATCAAATAGGGACTATAAATCTTAAAGAAGACCTGCATGAGGCATCATTGAAATGTTTTTGTGGATACTCTGTAAGACATATTTGTAGACTATATCCAGAACATGGTTCCTCAACCTGTAGCCCTTGGACCAGCGCAGGTATGGAGAACTTTTTTGCTGGTCCATTTTCAGCTTAAATATTTGAAAGACAATGGCAGTTGAAATAACTGAATGAATTATAAAAATTGGCTTTCTCCTAATAACACTTCAGACACTTTTTCACCTTTTGAAATGATTTATTTGAATACTTCATGCTAAGAAACCTTTCTTCAAGCCCATCACCTTTCTAATTTTTCAAAGACCATCCGCTAAAGCTGCTTGAATGGTTCTGCATTGAATTTTTGAAAAATACAAAAATGTTGAAATACCTACCATAAAGTCTTTAAAATAAAAATTTTTTGAATCTGCAAAAATTTTATGAAACTTCATAGCTGGTATGCATGACCTTCTTTGGAAATTTTCCAATCAACAAACAATTTTATAGAAATTTGACAGTCCTTGGGACCAAAAGGCTTTTCACTGTTCACTCTTCTAGAACACTCAAGAAGCCAGACAAATGAAATAAAGAGAAAGAAAAACAAGTAAAATTTTCAATGAAATGAAATCTACATCACCATTTCAAAATGAATGCGTTGAGATTCACAGAAGGAAAGTGTCACAAATCTTTAATGAACTTTGAGGTTTCTTTGATTTTCAATCTGTATCACAATCTTCCCTGTCTCAACAAAAAAAAAGGTCCAAAAATTTGAAGCCTTTTTCATTTGCAGAACTTAGCTTGTAACCTTTTTGCGGGTTAGACTGCCTTCAAAACCGGATCCCGAAAGAACCTCTTTCTCTTCAAAAGAAACCAGGGGAAGAATAAATTGGATCCGCATCAAACTTTCTCAGCGGATTTCTTTTCAAGACGACTGATCTAATCGTCCATAACTCCGAAAAAAAAACGGCCGAAAAAAGTATCCTTTCGAGAGCTTCGTTTTGTAGTAACTATATACTCAGCAGTGACTCAAGCCGGAAATTTTCTATTTAACCCATACAGTCACACATGGAAAAAAAAAACAGAAATCCACCCCTCACAAGCAGGAAAAAAAATGAAACCCTGGTCTGATTATAGAGAACAGTATCTTCTACCGAAATCCGAGAACATTTTTCCGGGAAACCCGAGTGGAAAAGGGGGGACAGAAATTCTCCTCTTTTTTTATTCCTTTTTTTTTCCCCTGGCAATCAAAGGGAAGTCTTCGCGGGTCCCGTCAATGACATCCGTATAATTAAAAGTGATTTATTCGTTCTAAGATGGAAGAAAGAAAGATGTCGGCGACCATCATTTCCTGCATGGAGACGACGACCATTGTCTCCGAAAAAGTCTTTGTCTACTTTGTTTATATGCTCACAAATTGACGGTGGGGAGGTTTGAACAACTGTGGATAGAGGGGGGGAAAAGCCTTCGATTTTATTGATCCCTGCTCTTCTAGTTTCCTCGTCCTTTGCTGCTCTTTTATTTTCCACTCTTGGTGACATCAAGTAACTCTGGAAGGATTTTCAATGAACAAAAAGAAGTCTTCGTTTATTATCCATGCACAGCACATTAAGGAAAAACGACTCGTTTTTAAGTTTTTGTAGGGCGAAAAATCCCTTTTTTTTAAAATCCCAGAATAAAAATGAATTTACGATCGAACCGCGTTGGCAATCATGAACGGTTTTGGTTTTTTTTAACCGTATCCCTTTTATAATAGGCAACTGAAATGTTTCAAGCGTGTTTTGAAGATTTAAACACATCTTTGTTGCGGAAAACACGTGTTAACGCATTATGAATTTAATTTGCTGAAGAAAGTGCTAATTGTAAATTTTATGCTTCCATATTTATAATTCATTCATTGAATAGAAATTTCCATTGAAAATTGAGTTTTTTCCGTTATTAGCTCCAAAAATATGTAAAATTAGGAGCATTTCTGAAAGCTCAAAACTGTCAGGATTGATGCAATTGAAAATGCTAGTACTTTTGAAACTCTTGAAGTTATACTAATACTGTAGCTTGTCAAATAAATATATTTTACAATCCCATGAAAAAATTTGATAAATACTAAAATCTCCTGTCTATTTTAACGCATTATAATTGTGAAGTTGTGGGTTTGAAGAACATTTTAACTTAAGTATAATTCTGCAATTAACATGTATACAGGTATAAATGCCCTGCAAATCAACCCTATAATCCATCGGTGGTTAAGGTTTGAATTGCAAAGCAGTCAAATTGCAAGATAATTTCAAATTTTATGTTTTCTACATCAATTTTGATGTTTTGAGTCCCTCTGTATGTTGAATTGCAGGGCAAGAGGTTGAATTGCGAGTCAGTATCACAGCAAATGTGACCATGAAATTGCAGGATAGTTGAATGGCAGAATTTCAAATTGCAAGGTACCACCTGTGCTTGACTATCATACATTTTCTGGTCCTATACTAAAGTTTCAGTTTGAATATAACTTGCAGACATAACAATTCCCAATTTTAAGCACGTTACAGTGTAAAAATCACAGAATTTTTTACTTTGAAAAGCTGCAAGAATGAACATTTATACACAGAACAATTAGAAAATGTGATTTATTCCTGTTTGGCTTTTTTCATATTTCCAGCTTTCTATTTAATAATAAAAATGTAAAGTTTCATACTATAAATTTTGGGTTAATTTCATTGATCTGCAAAAACATGGGGTGTTTGCAGCAATACATTCACACAGGTGGTACCATGTAATTTGACCTCCTGCAGTTTGACGATCCCAATATTTGACTGTTGAATTTGCAAGGAGGTTGACTTGCAATTCCACCCTTGCCTGCAATTCAACGTGCTGTAGCCATTTTCTTGTGTTTTTGCATTGATATTTTTTTCAATACCATGAAGTGTCTGGCAATATGACCACTTTGCAATTCAACCCTAGTTTAGCAACAGATTAGGATCAAATTGCAAGGTACCACCAGTACCCCAAAGATTACTCTGGTTTATTTTATTTTGTTTACTTTGATTTTTATGCAGGTTCCTAATGATTAGACTCACTTCCGTAAATGAAATGTAGGCACTATTAAATTCAGAAACATTCAGATCTATGGAAAAACCCAAATGAAAAGTTATGTTGATTATGTTAAAAAAAATCAATCCCAAAGTTTGAACTTGAAACTTACTCCGAAATGATTCCCGCTTTCTTAATTATATATTTTGAGGGAAATCATATAATTGCATCAAAGTTCGAAAAAAACGAAACTCGCGCTGAAGTGAACCCCTTTAGTTTGGTAAGATTAATTTAATGAAACATTGTTTATCATCTCGCAAGCTACAGATAAGACGCAGAATCATTTGCTGGGCTAATGAATCTCTCTGATAAGCTCCTGGACAGGGTACTTTGAGAAACTGGGAACTATTCTTGGGGTTCTGGTGCAGAATGAGAGTCTTTCTTTGTTTCTTCTTCATGCTTGATGATAGCTGCTGCCTGGAGAAGAAGTCCCATGAATTTCGCGGACTGTGTGTGCTTTGACATCCTGTCAAATCCAGCAGGTTTCTTTTCCTACCTTTTTTACCCATTTTTTCCATGGGCACGGAAAATTGTAATCTTCAAGGTCATACTTGTTCCCCGTTTAGAGCTTCTTCATCATCCCGTCAAGATAAAAGGATATTTTTTTATGAATGCTGTACTCAACAACCCAAGTCTTGAAGAAAGACTTTGGCAGTTTTCCAAGAAAATCCGCTTCAAAATTGCAATTTCACGCGAGCTTTGACTTTAAAAAAGGTTTTGTTGTTCAATTATTTCTCGTTTCAATTTTTCCGCAGGTGACCCAGCTCCATCCTTGACCTGGTGGCTGGGAAGTAGTTTGCTGGATGCGTCCTTCACAGAATCCCCGGCTGGAATTTACAAGAACAAGTTGCATTTGCAGTCAATAAAAAGGCAGGACTTGTTGTCTGTTATGACGTGTCAAGCCAGCAACAACAACTTGAGTCTGCCTCAATCAGAAATGATCACCCTTGACATGAACTGTGAGTGATTTAATGTTTTATTCTGTTTGAATGTTTGGATCATGTAATTGGTGCATATATCCAAATCCAAACACAGATATAAACAATATAATGATAAAGAAGGAATGAAAAGAGACCATTGATTCTTTCCAGTGAAGGTTGAATGAAGTCTGCTTTTTCAATTGAAACTAAAGCTTCAAGAAGAGGAACAATTTGCATAGGGTTTTCCCAATGTATTCTCTTCACCACTGTTCCCCAACCCATGGTCCATGGACTGCCACAGTTCAGAAAAATATTTGCCAGTCCAGAGGAAATTCCCCTCAGCATGATATATTTACCAAAAGTAGCAATAAAAGCTGTTATCTTCATGTACATTTTCAGGAAGACAATGGCAGTTGAAATTATCTGATGCAAAATAAAAGCTGGCTTTTCTTCTAATAATGCTACAGACAAATTTTCACCTGCTGAAATAAATTATTGAAATTTTTGATTCTAAGAACCCTTTCTCCAAACTCACCTTCACAGTTTTTTAAAGACATTTCATTGTTGCTGCTTCATTGGTTCTTAGCTTGACTTTTGCAAAAAATCAGAAACTTTTTTAATACCCGCATAAAACCTTTCAAACAAAAAAATTTGAGTCCTCAAAAATTATGCAAAACTTTCCCAGTCTGCAGAAAAAATTCATGGAAATTTGCCAATCTGTGGGCTCTAAAAGGTTGGGTAACCCTGCTCTACAGAACAATCCTCCCAAAGTATGAACCAGGCACCAGTGATATAATATTTATTTTCAAAATATCTTTGACCTTAGAATTATTGGGTGGTACCTTGCAATTTGACCTCCCACAATTTGACCATACCACATTTTGATGGTTGAATTTGCTGGGAGGTCAACTCAAAATTTGGCCTCTGCCACACAATTTGACCTGCGGAGAGACATTAAATGTCAAATACAATGTAGAAAACGTGTCATTTGATGTTGTCTCATAATTTGAAAGTTTTTCAATTTAACCCTATAGTCCAGCAACTGATCAGGGTCCGATTGCAATGTATCACCTGTATACTGTTCAGAGTGTTTGAATTATAACTGGGATTTTTCATTTCAATTTGTTGTTCCAAGTGAGACCAACTTCCGTGAAGATTTCTGGACAAGTGTCGCGTCCAGTGTCCACTGGGAAGCAGTACAAGTTGACCTGCAGTGCGACAGGGTCAAGACCGGCCGCAATTTTGACCTGGTGGATCGGGGGACGTCAAATTGCTCCTCACAGCGACGGGGTAAGCCAATTTCCTGGAATACTCATCAATTCTCGGCCTCATGTCTGGCCTAGTCACAGATGGGTTCCTCAAGAAGAACCCTTATCCCGTTAAACACAAACCGGAGTTGTTTTTTTCTGGTTCCAAGGTTGCGACAGCTTTTGGGACATAGCATTTTTTTTTCTTTTTACGAGGGCGGAAACCTTCAGGGTTTCAAGTGAAGTTCTCAATCTTTTTGGAACAGATTGATGTAACATTGTTTTTAAGATAAGAATAGAACCCCATAACGAGAGATTTTTTTTTGTGGGAGAAATGAAAATTCAACGTGAAAGTGCATTTGCAAGAGGATATCTCGAATCAAACGTAGACAAAAAAGGAATTATTTTCAAATACCCTAAAGCATTTTTTGGGAATGTGTAACTCACGTATTTCTGGGAAATACAATCCTTATGAATTGCACTTAAAAATAAGTCTGTTGATCAGAGGCTATTTTATTGATACTCGGAACATTTTGAAATTCGAAGGACGTATAGTTTGAATTTAAAGTGCGCCAAAAAGTGAATTACACAGGTATGAATTTAGAGGTAGCGTTAGTGCAAGAAAAAGGTTTGAAAATTCCCTAATTTGAGATTCTAACTGAGAATACAGCTGCTGACTTTCACAAAATTTAAAAATGCTTTTTTTCTGTGTAGCTTTACAAATTTTGTTTTTGAAAGAAAACGAAATGCTATATTTAAAGATTAGAATTCTGAAAATCGAAATGGAAAGATGAAGCTTGTTGATTTGCGGAAAACAATGAGACAATGAGGGGTTTGGATGCCGGAGTTCTGGTTATTCCTTGTGAACGCTGAAAAGCGGCAAATAAAGTTTTCTGTTCATTCAATCATTCATTCATTCATAAGATGAGACTTGAACATGAAATTTCAGTGATATCTCAATCACAGCAGAAAAAATACATGAAGTCAAAAAATAGCAGCGCTTGGTTTTTGACAAAAACGTATTCACATCAGGTTCTCGCCAAATTTCAGAAAATTAATAATTTTACCTTGGTTCCCAGATTGGGTGTTAGACTTTTTTGTCTTGGGATAAAACAGTTAAGCGTAAGAGCATGCAAAAGCATTATGACATCAAACAGATTGAAGGGTTTAGAAGAACAAATACAAAATTATGCACCAAGTACTGCCTGATCTTGCACGCTTTTGAAGATGAGTAGATGATATGATCCTTTGCTACCTGAACCCCTTCTTATGATCCTCTTCTGAACTCAAAGAAAAAATCTACAAACATCAAACACACTTAATCCATCCTATTTTTGCAGGTATGGTAATTATCCATCTGGGTCAAGAAGTGCATCAGCAAAGTGTCCCCAGACTCTATACATAATAAAATAAATGTGTTTCCATGTGCTTTTATCATGTACAGCTATTTTATTCAAAATGTTGCAAAATAATTGTATTCTGAATTTTCATTAGTAGTAGACAGTGAATTCTATCAAACAGCCACATTAGAATCACAATCAATGCAAAGGATTTATCCTAAATAAGTTGAGTCAATTTAACACGTACAAATTCTGATAGCTGAGGATCAAAATCATCCCTTTTTCAGAAGTGGACCCCAGAGGTCCTCTATTTAGCAGGATTAGAATGTAAATCTTGAAATACTGTCTTCATTTTTTGCAGCAGTGGTAATTATTGATATATCAGTGTTTGGCAACCCATGGTCAGTGGACCAGTGCAAGTCGTGTTGGGTGTCCTGAGGCCTCACAGACAAAGAAATTGGTTTAAGTGAAATGAAACAGGCAATTGGCCATTTGCAGCCTGAGGAGAAATCCTCAACTGAAAATGTGTATATTCAAAAATATATTCAAATATGGACACAGAGTACAAGGTTTTCAATGTTTGCAATCTTGTCAGGAACTGGAATGATGATGATGTGGTTAGATTGAGTCTTGGGTCCATTCCAATGGAAATGTTCCTGAAGGTTAAGTTCTTGGAGAGGTGTTTGATAAATCTTGAGAATCCTTTTGAAGAGGATTGCTCAATGTGTTTGTACAAATTATGGAATATTTTATGAAGGTTCCACACCTTCATGGAATATTCTGAATTATGTAATGTTTTGTTCTTCTTGCTTTGAGTTGCTTCTATGCAATTTGGCAAAACTGTGAGCAACATCTAGTCATTTCACAATGTGATTTAAAAGCTTTGGGCAACACCTAGTTGACCCACAACAAGTCCACAAATGTTTTTGCCACTCCCCCAAAAATTTTCTTCAGCATAATAAATTTGTCAGAAGTAGTAGCAAAGTCCAATATCTTTATCTGATATGTTGGAAACACAATGGCAGTTGAAACAAGCTGATGAAAAAGTAAAAGTAGGATTTTGATTCCCATTAACACTTCAGATAATTTTTCCCTTGCCAAAACGTTTTTTATTTTTCATTTTAAACAACCTTTTTCCAAGCACACCTTTCTGATATTATTGATGACAATCCATTACAGCTGCTTCATTAGTTCTTAATTTGTACAAAAAACAGAAACTTTTTAAATACCTGCCATAAAGCCCTCCAAGGAAAAGCTTTCTTGAATCTTCAAAAATGTTATGGAACTCTGTTGGCCCTCAGAACTATTTTTATAGATTTGCTGGTCTGCAGGCACAAACAGGTTATTGACAAATACTGATCTGTACAGTTCAAAAATGTTCAAGCATTAAAATTATGAGTTTTGAAAAATCATCATGATATTGTCACACCAAGGCATTGAATAGAGTATGTGTGAAACTATCTGAAGCAGCCCTTTTTCTGGATACCAAGGTAATGGGTTTTTGTGGGCAGGTGGGCTGCCTACTTCCCTTGTCCCCTTTTTATCCTTGTTCCTTCATCATTTTCTCTTGCATGGCCCGGAATGGTGTTGGACGAGATGATAATGATGATGTGCGGGGAATATGAAGAGAAATAGGACAGGAAAATGCATTCATGGTGTGCAATTCCAGGAAGCAGGTGCTCACTTGAGCCCCAGAATATTAAGGGCTTTCTGAAGGTATCATACAATGCCTGAAGTGGCTTTTCTGTCTTCTGAAGAAGCATATCATGAAATGGTTGATTGAAAGAATAAAATAGTCATGATATTGAAGACTATGAGCCATTATTTTCAAATGTAAAAAATATTGTAACATCACAGGTGCATTCATGAAACGGTTGGTTGAAGGAATACAAATATAATATTATCGCATTACTGTATTTTAAAATTTTTTAAATGCTGCTTCTTTCATTCTTGATGCGATTATCCCTCATCAGAAGTGGAAAACAGTTCCCTTTCAATTATGAATCTCGTTACAATTCCTGACATTCAATTATGACGCTCAAAAGCGACACTTCTAAAATAAAGAATTTGCTGTTCTGAAGAGTAAAAATACTTTTCAAGCTAAAACATAGTGTTCAGAAAACTCCCTGAACTTTCTTTAAAAAGCCCTCAATCTGTCAAAAATCAGGCAGGAGCTGCCCCAGGAAATAAATTTCGGATCAATTCGATTTTGGGCATTTTCCGATCATTTCATCAATCAATGCTGAATCTTCCATGAATTATTTCTTCGGGAAAACATGTCGAAGTATTTCAATGAACGGAAATTCGACTGAAAGCTATCATGCACTATGATACACTTTTGAATGGGATGCACGTGATTCTTTTTCTTCCAAAAAAAACCTTGTTTGAAGGAACCCAGACCCAAACTTATTTCCGAGTATTACGTTGTTTCGGCCCAGTCAATCTGGGTATTGATCCATGTCCGTCATGCCTCGTAAAGTGTCTAATTAATTTCGAAGCACCTGCTGTCGAAGAGAAAGCGAGATGAAGGAATATTTCATGAGCCAGTCAGGAAAGTTTGGCCCAGGTTTCCTCTGTCTTCACTGGTGTGCTAATATATATATATTTCTTGGATGAAGCAATTAAGCACGCACAAAACTTGACCTCATTTCGTGTCTTGTTTTTAATTTGAAGGAAACTTTGATTTTAATTGTAAAATAGAAGGTTTTCTTTCTGATTTATGCGCAAGGAAAAGTTCAGGTTTCTTTTTAATTGGGAGGAGAACAAATTTGCAGCGGGTTACCTGCATTTTTCTATGACTGGAGAACTTCCCTTTTCGCGTTTTTTTTTCTATTTTCAAGTCCATGATATGTTAATAATAGTAATAATGCATTAATATATATTAATAATGCAGGTGATACCTCGCCATTTGAACCTAACCTGTTGCTGGAATAAGGTCAAATTGCAAAGTGGTCAAATTGCGAAGTGGTCAAATTGCAAGACATTGTCAAATATCATGTTTTCTAAATGGCATTTGATGCTTCATGTCTCTCCGCAGATCAAAATGTGTAGCATAGGTCCAATTCAGAGTCAAACTCCAAGCAAATTCAACCATTGAATTACACTACATTGGAATTGCAGGAGGTTGAATTGCAAGGGATTATACCTGTAATATATNTTCAATTATGACGCTCAAAAGCGACACTTCTAAAATAAAGAATTTGCTGTTCTGAAGAGTAAAAATACTTTTCAAGCTAAAACATAGTGTTCAGAAAACTCCCTGAACTTTCTTTAAAAAGCCCTCATTCTGTCAAAAATTAGACAAGAGCTTCCCCAGGAAATAAATTTCGGATCAATTCGATTTCATGCATTTTCCGATCATTTCATCAATCAATGCTTAATCTTCCATGAATTATTTCTTGGGGAAAACATGTCGAAGTATTTCAATGAACGGAAATTTGACTGAAAGCTATCATGCACTAAGATACACCTTTGAAAGGGATACAGGTGATTTTTTTTCTTAAAAAAAAAAACCTTGTTTGAAGGAACCCAGACCCAAACTTATTTCCGAGTATTACGTTGTTTCGGCCCAGTCAATCTGGGTATTGATCCATGTCCGTCATGCCTCGTAAAGTGTCTAATTAATTTCGAAGCACCTGCTGTCGAAGAGAAAGCGAGATGAAGGAATATTTCATGAGCCAGTCAGGAAAGTTTGGCCCAGGTTTCCTCTGTCTTCACTGGTGTGCTAATATATATATATTTCTTGGATGAAACAATTAAGCACGCACAAAACTTGACCTCATTTCGTGTCTTGTTTTCGATCTGTAGGAAACTTTGATTTTAATTGCAAAAGAAAAGGTTTTCTTTCTGATTTATGCGCAAGGAAAAGTTCAGGTTTCTTTTTAATTAGGAGGAGAACAAATTTGCAGTGGGTTACCTGCATTTTTCCATCACTGGAGAACTTGCCTTTTCGCGTTTTTTTTTTTATTTTCAATACCATGATATGTTAATAATAGTAATAATGCATTAATATATATTAATAATGCAGGTGATACCTCGCCATTTGAACCTAACCTGTTGCTGGAATAAGGTCAAATTGCAAAGTGGTCAAATTGCGAAGTGGTCAAATTGCAAGACATTGTCAAATATCATGTTTTCTAAATGGCATTTGATGCTTCATGTCTCTCCGCAGATCAAAATGTGTAGCATAGGTCCAATTCAGAGTCAAACTCCAAGCAAATTCAACCATTGAATTACACTACATTGGAATTGCAGGAGGTTGAATTGCAAGGGATTATACCTGTAATATATATTGTGATATGTAACAAATAATAAGAGGTCTGTGTTAAATTTTAAGCATTCAAATTTGAACCCTTCCACCCTGTATGGAGCATATTTTTCCCCATCTGCAATTTTCTTGCTGGAATTTTGTGAAATGTGGACTGTATGTAATTTATTATATGCAGAGGTTAGGCAAGATACCGTATTTACTCAAGTACCACGCGCACCTTTTTTCTCAAATGAAAAAAAGGGGTGCGTGTCATTAGTGGGTACACAATTTTTCAAGAAGTTTTAGAAAGTTCTATGTGCATTATACTTAATCATAATGGAGAAATTTGGAAAAAAGTGACAAGAAAACTTTTTTGTACTGAAAAAGTTGAAAATTGGTCAGATTTTTGTTAA
>CAJPEX010002444.1:0-39504 GCA_905338405.1 Notodromas monacha
CGAGACGCGCCAATTTCGGTAAACTCGAGCTATTTGTCCCTTCTCAGGGAAATTGACACTGCCGCTGGTGTCGAGAAAAAATTCCGCACATTAGTCTTGGGTCTCAGTCAACTCTGGATCAATATTTACTCGACATCAATTTCCCCCCCCCCCTCGCCAAATGAGTGATTTTTTTCCCTATATTTTACTTGTATGAGGCGTCAGCTAAATTTTCCTGTGAATTTAGGAAAGCAATTAACCCACATTCGAATCTTACATTTCTCTTCTTTTCAACTGCACTTTTTGAAAATAAATATTATCAGTCCATGACAGCATTATGTGATGCTTTCTTGATGAAAAAATAATTCAACTATTTACAAAGTTTGTACCCATTTTTAAACTTGTTCATTTTTACAGTCCAAAACGAAATTGATACTTATTGTAAATTTTGAATTTTTCTAGATTTCACAAAACCATGCTTTTTTCATCAATTTTCTGTCTGCACGTAGTCAAGAAAACAACTCAAAGGTTTCTTCCCTCGAAACTCAATAATTCGAATTTTCTGGCGGCATTTTGAATATTATTTTATTGACACATGGAAGATAAAATCGATAAAAATGTAATTTGTTGAGTTTTAAACGAAGGGGAAAGATTACTTATTGAGCAAATGAGCCCTTTCCTCCAAGTTCAGCACACTGCCAAAAAATTTAATACTGTATAAGCAATTCCAGGCCCAGCAAAATATCCCCAATCCCAAATTCCTGTAATTACCCTTTCTTTTCACCAATAAAAATGCTCCCTGACTCGAAATTTATTTTTTTGGTCCCTCCAATAAGTTCGACTTGAAGAAGTTCAATAAGGGTTTTTTTTTTTAGAAAATAGTGCACCCATTCTGAAACACTACTTTCAGCAATTATCCCAACAATAAGACAGTGATTCATAAAAATGAAAAAAAAACCCCGAGTAACAATTAAAATGGTATACTCACACCAAACGTGGACAGTCCACGACGAGTCCGTCGACGAGCTCTGCGTTTGCTGCGGCTGTTGCTGTTGATGATGATGATGATGTCCTTGCCCGTGTTGATGACTGTCTGCCGACGTCGTCACGGGGTCCATGTCGATGCTGACGGATCGACGGGGACCCGTCATCCGCCCCATCCCACTGTCCACAGTCATGGAGTGCTCAGAGTTGCGAAACTTGCGCAAGAGGCCTCGGGTTCGGTCTCGGGTCCGGTCACAGGCGCCCTTCATGGCGTCCACCCACGGGCGTCCGCCGCTGCCGCCGCCGGCACCTACGCCGCCGCTGCTGGGGCTACCGCCGCCCATGGACACGCGCCCGGGACTGCCGGAAAGTGGCGGCGGGGGAGACGATTGGTTCGCCACCGAAGACATGCTCTGAGGAAAACGCGGGGAGAAAATGTAAATTATCTTTTAAAAACAAAATGTTTCATACTGTGACGGAATAATTTGGTACCTTAATATACTATTGTACCTGCACACTGGCTGCTGTTCGATGGCAGCCATATTAATGGAACACTAGAGATTTTAATCTGTACCCTTCAAGGGTTTTTACAATTTAGGTGTACAGAAGTACAGACTACAAAAAAATATGCGTTGTTGCTCTTGATCTTGTGTGTGTGTGTGTGATTGTGAAGGTTATCCTGTTTTATCCATTTGTGATTTTTATAAGTCTGTCTTTTGTGTTTTGGGGTTAATTTGAAATACAGTTTTTATCTGTTCTTTCGAGACCTCCAGCTGATTCTGGTGTTTCATTTCCAAGATTCCGCCTTTTTGTGACATTTCAGCCACACATACATTCAAACATCAATATAACTCAAGCCTTCCTACGTCAAACTTTTTTTTTTGAAGTCACTGGCTCAATTTCCTTGGAAAACTGCATTTAAAACCTCTCTAACGCCAAGGCTTTCCTCAACCTCAAACATCCTCAACTTGAATTTTCTGGAGGCCTTCTGATGGATTTTTTTTATTGACACAGGAGGGAGAAAAACACCAACAATAAAACAATGTGTTTTGAAAGAAAGTGAAATACTAATTGGACAAATAACCCCTTGCCTCACAATTACGCATCCTGCCATAACTCATTCAAGAAGCAATTTAATACTTGAAATATCACCAATTACGATTTTCGGTAATTTTGTTTCTCTTTCCCAAGCACAAGTGCATGTCATCTGAAGTCGAATTTCTTGCTGGTCCATTATTTAAGATCGACTTAAAGAGGTTCAACTGTACATAGTAACTTCAACAAACTGAATGTTGTGTTCACTTGACTAAATACACATTAGAAGAAAAAACAAAGTCTTGAGAACGCGGCTGATATTTGAGATTTTCACAGATATAGGCCGCATTAACGAAAAATCCATCATTTATTCAAATTTTATTTCGCGTCCAACTGACCAAAGTCATTGTGGCATGTGTGCGGAATTTTTTCTTGACACCAGCGGCAGTGTTGAATTCCCTGAGAAGGGACAAATAGATCAAGTTTTCCAAAATTGGCGCGTCTCGGGACGCGCCCAGGGCAGTAAATTAATCCCCTTAGTGGGGAAACAGGCGGGATCAATTAACTTGACAAAGTCGGCGCACCAACAATATCTTAACCCCCACCCGAGAAAAGGAGCACTACCCCTGGAACCAGGGTAGTTAAGAGATAAAATAACATTAAATTTTTTACACCAGTAGAGATCTGGCTTAGTTGGTATGGATCCCCCCTGTTTCAGGGTTAGATACTCGGTTAAACAGAGGGATTCTTGAATTGCCCTAACTTTTGAAAAGAGATTTTCTAAAAGATTTAATGACTGAGTGTGGGATTCAAAAGCCCCATACACGAGCTGATAGACTTCAGAAGTGTCAGTATCCAGAATTTGGATTCCCGGTCTTTGGGTTGCCGGACTTTTGGTCCTCATTTTTTGTTGTTGTTTTTTTTTGAAAGAAAGGACACACACTGTTTTATAAGGTTTGAGAAAAGTTTGTGAAAGGATTTTTTTTTAGAAAAAGACACAGAGGTGAGCAGAAGGCACTGGATAAGAAAAAATAAGTAGGATAATTTTTTAGATACCTGATGAAGGTTTCAAAGGGCGTAAAATAAAAAAACAGATCACGTAAGAAGAGCAGCGCAAAGACTTGATTCAAGAAGAGGATTTTTTATCATACAGAGAGGTACAGCACAAAACAATCTAAAGAAGAGTAAATTCTGAAAAGGAACCAGAGAATCACAAGTTTATTCTAAGGATTTTTAACAAGAGGCGCAGTGGAAGCAAAAAAGTTTTTTTTTTTGGGCAGAACCACGCTCTGCTGCCAGTTTTATGTACGTTTTATTCAAGAAGAAAGAAAATCTGAAGCAAGCCGTACACCTTGCAAGTATTTATTTGAAATAATGAAGTTGACAGGAATTAATTTAGTACTTATAGGTCAGTAATAGAAATAGGATTTTAGGACAAGTACAAATGATGAAAATGAATTCAACACAGCAATTGGCCGGTGCTCAAACCGACCAGGGATTCTCGCCCAAACAGCGCAAGCCTTTGTTCAAATCGACAGGTAAGTATAACAAGATAAATATGCACAACAGCTTTGACAGGAAAATATGCACAACAGTTTTTGCGGACTTGTAAAATATTTCAGAATATACGAATTTCAAGAACACAACGTAACGCTTTGCACGCAAAATTTGGACTGTGTCGTCAGCACCAAAATCAGGGGTTTTTAAGCTAGAAAATCGACAGGGAGGGTTGGATAATATCTTTGGAGAGCCCCAGAAGTTGGGAAAATGAAAAATACCAGGTGCTGGTGTTTTTCAGTTTGTATATTGGTTTAGCAGTTAATTTTTGGAGGACCGGGTGGCTTTTATGATTTTGCTGAACTTTTACAAGGCTGAATTTGTTGTTTCCCGGAGACCGGGTGTTTTGAACGTTTGTAAAGATATTAAGGAGAGGAAACATGCTTGTAGAAGTAATTTAGCTTTTACTGGTACTTTAGTACTCCTTGACAGTTTAGAAAAGGTTTGGTCTTTTGAAGATAAATCGTTTTAGGGAAGAGGATACGATATTTTTTGGGACGCGTTGCCAGCAGATGGTCCAGTTTTTGTGTAAGTTTTGGAGGGGTTAGATGACCCCTGTTTTTGCAGAAAAGAAAAGGGGGGATTCGATGTCCCCCTGTTGATAAAGAGGAGATGTTGTCTTTGACAACTGTTTGTCGTCAACTTTCACCCAAGATCAAAATTTGGTAACATTACAAAAGAAGATGTTGTCAAGAAAATACATATTTACCTACCTTCCCCAAACTTAGGAAAACCCTCGGGCCCTGTTTGGTCACTTCTTAATATATGCCATCAAAACATGGGTCACCCATCCCCTTATTCTTCTCTTAATTTTATCCAACAAACCTTTTGAGTCAAGAGGGCCCGAACATTGGCCAAGAATATTGTGAAAAATCGTGAAAAATGTAAACAGCTTTATCCTACCAAAAATCCCTGATCCATCCTCATTTCATCTGTCAAAGGAGGTAATTTCCTGGACTTAGACACATCTTTCTGTTGAATAAATGACTCGTTTAAGGGGGGGAAATTCACCTTGTCCTTACTTATGGTCCCTCCCACGCCTTGTCCAGTTGAAACTTTTGAATTGACAAATTTTTACAATATCTTACAATAAAATCCCAGAAATGGGCAAACCAAAAAAAGAGGTTGTCAATTAAAAGACCCAGAGATGGGTGTACAGGGGGGGGGCATCGTGTGAATTCTAGAAACAGAAATGCTGTAACTGTTGAAATAAATCAAGAAATCAGTTTGTAAAAATTCCCAAAACCAATTTATTAACATACCCAAGTTTCAATGTTCCCCCCACCAATACATACAAAATCATACAAAATATGATATACAAAAAACTTGTCTGCACATATAAAACAAAAAGGGGGAGGACCCCTCAAAATCTAACCAGATTCTTAAAGTGAATAAAATCCAGTCCACCCTCCCCCACAACCCAGAAGAAATCCCCTGCTTTTGATATGATGAATTTCTTTGAGCAAGATCCCTTGACTCTGACCGTTGATCCAATCACCATTCTCAACGAATTGAGATGCTTGGGATCCAAAACCAGAAACTCCACTGAAAAAACTTCCAGGAACATCTTGGCGCTTAAAACGTCATCTATCCTGGAATAAAATAGACAAAAATTCTTTGTTAAAACCCTGAAAAGGGGGTCATGTTTTTCCTCCAAACTTACTGTTTAAAGGGGTCGCCTCTTGCTCCAAAAACTGCAGGATTAATATGAAAGGGCCCATTCCCCTCACAGTTCCTAGGTCCGTTGTCCGTGCAATGGAAATGAGGAAGAGCCGGGGGGATCCCAGGACTTGCCTTGCCATCTCCCAACCATTGGGGACATCTTCCAGCGCACGCATAAGCCCCCCAAGTCTTTTCCTGGCATTGCGTCTACTCTAATCCAAAACAAATTGCTGCAGCATGTAGCTGGGCGAAAAATAGGTAGGCTCTTGAATGGATATGGCCGAATGACAAATTTGTCTGTTCTGTTTGGTCATAAGCTGCCAGGTGACGCACTGGTGTCGGCACGGCCCACCACCCCTTTCCATCAGGGGATCCCTGTTTTCTCCCGATCTTAGTGTGCAATCCAGTATAAAGGGCCATCTGGAATGCATGGCCAGCTGAGTCCCGACTCCTTTGATTGTAGATTGGAGTCCCATTATGCTGCAGGGGGATCAGGGGAACCCCTTGTACGTCTAGATCCATTGGCTCCATCAGGTATGTAGTACATCCAGGACCCAGTGCTGGGGGAGCAGAGGCCCCCAAAGCCATAACTGGCGCATCCAAAACCTTTGCCAATTCATCATAATATCCATATAAACCCTGCAGGAAATGACCAAAATTCGGGTATCGCTTCATCCCAGGGTCTGTTAGATTCTTTAGATCATTTGTCCCAACCCGGACAAAAATGTGCGTAAACTTGAAATTGGGATTCAAATTTAAATCTCTATAAACCCGCAATTTTATGGCAGAAGGGCTAACCACCTGCCCTGATCCTACCAAAGCACTCCAACCACTTAGAGAATACTGAAAAGAAAGAAAAACCACAATCATCAATTTTATATCCTGTTCCCTGTTTATTATTCTTTCTCCTTTTCATTGCATTCCATTTACCTGGTAAACCTCTATACCCCTACCCTCCAAAAGGTGCCCAAAATCAAAAACTGGTCTTGTAGAGGCCTTTTCAGGGAGGATATTGTTGCAGAAAGTCCGTCTTCTAGGCGCCAATCTCCAGGGGACGGTTAGCAATGTCCCCAGAATCAAGATGAACAGCCCCTTTCCCTCACTCATCAGTTTTGGGTTTGGATGCTTGTTTGCTGGGGTTCCATAATCCATATCCTGCACAACACACCCAGGCACTGGGAGCACAAATAGTGGAAATTTCTCCAATTTGTGAGGATTGATTGCCATCTGTTTGAAAACATTTCTTTTATAAACCAGCTCATCCGCCGGTTCAAATGCACTTGGCTTGAAAGGGTGATATATATTCCCTGAAAAGGGGGGAAAGAATAATAGCCCTTCTTAATTTCTTTTCTTACACAACGAAACATTTTTTCTATCCAAAAAGAACAATAACTCACAAGGTTGTAGAATCTCCGAAAGATCCTCCTTCACGTCAACCTTAAAATCTTTTGCACTCGACACCCCAGGCAGAGATGCAGGCCAGCTCACAGTTCCCTGAGGAAGGGAGAACCTCTTCTTGTCTACCTAAACGGTAGCTACCTGACGTTCAACCACCATGCGGTCCTTTTGCTCCTGATCCCCTGTTAAATCTACCTCCTCAATATTAGTTGATGTTCTCGGGCGCTTCATGACCGTTGCCTCTGGAACCTTCAGTAATGACAGCAAATCACCAATTGCCCTTTTATTGCTGGCCCTTTCCTTTGTAGCCTCAACCGCTTCCCGCATCCAACATTCTTTAATAGCTTGCGGACTTCCAAAATGAATTTTTGTAGAACCCGTTGTCCATGTCTGGAGATCACCTGCAGGGAACACTAAAAAACCCAAACATAAAATTAATTAACTCCCCCAATTTCTGGGTTCTTGTATCTTATTCACCTCTAGCAACTGCTGTAACTGCTATTCCCTCAGCTAGATACAATTCATTGATTCCACTAAGAGCCCCTTGGAACACGCTGGCATGTCTCTCAAGCTGGCTCTTCAATGAGGCTTCCAAAATCATATTCTGGTTTTCCTCCCTCTCTTTTAACATATCCAGAGTCTCTTGACTACGTTCCAACTCTCTTTTTTGATCTTCCAGGCTTCTTTTCTTGGCCATAATGGCCTGAAGAACCTGCTTCTGGGAAGAGTTGTTCTCAGCATATTGCTGTGACTTGTTTCTTAATCAATCTAACTCCACCTTGAGTCCATCCCTTCCAATTTTTGCATTAGCTTCAGCTTCTAAAAAAGGTAGGAAATCCCCTATCCTCTTTAATCCATCTTCAGTTAGAGATTGCAACTTTTCCGCTATTCCTTGAGCCAACCTCGGCAACTTCACCATTATTTCCAACTTGGCCAGAGCTGGTCCCAATGAGTCATTTCCCAGAATCTTGAGGTCCTCATGTTGACCATCTAAAAATTATATATATGTATATATATACTGGTAAAGGTAGGGGGACCCCTTCTTTACAAAAACAAACACCGATGGTTCTAAACAATTAATTTTTACCTTCTTTCTGCTTCATCTCCTCCTCCTCCTCATCCTCTGACTCTTGCAGAAGGATAGGTAATTGTGAGCCCTCCCCCTGATCCTCCGGGACCTCACTATATGATTCATTCGTCTCAACCCCTTCTCCAAAAGGCTCTTCAATTTTGTCCGAATCCGACATCTCCAAATAAGCTTACTTTAGACTCTCTTCTCTTAAAAAGACGAGTTCAACAACCCTTTTTAAGGATCCTTTTCTGACACTAAAAAGGGAAAACCAATACAAATAGAGATACCTTTGCTAAAAAATTGACAAAAAAACCATTTCTGGTAAAAAAAAACCTTCCAGTTGAACTCCCCCGATGCTTATAATCAATCATCAAAGGAAAGAGGAGAAATGAAAAAACACCTCCTCCTCAAAGATGATCTGATCTCGAGAACATTGGCACTGACTCTTCTGAAAAAACACTTTTTTTTTATGAACCACTTGGGCGCCACCACACTCGTCAAAAAACACTTCTTTGGCCAGCTATGGCATACGACCTGATCAGGTCTTCAAGGTAGAGAAGAAACCAAAATACGACCTGAGAACCAGGTCATCAAAGTTAAGTGAACTATACTCGACCTGCACGAATCAGGTCTTTGGAGCTACTAAAAAGCAATAGGAATTCTGGGATTAGCTACCCCAAAATTCTTACCTTAAAAAAGACAAGGGCCCCCTTCAAAAAGGGGGAAAAACTAAGAGTACACTCAAGGATCAAGCCCTCCAGCAAGAATCTCCAAGTCAGAAGCCTGATGGATAAAATTCCACATCTGACTCCCGACCAAGATCCTCACCGGACTTCGACCCAGGAACAACTCTGAATTTTCGAAAAAATCCATGCCCTTTTTATCTGCGTTGTCCTGAGCAACCCCTTCCGGAAAATGGGTTACTCAAGGACAAGGGGGGGGGATTTTGTGCGGAATTTTTTCTCAACACCAGCGGCAGTGTTGAATTCCCTGAGAAGGGACAAATAGATCGAGTCTTCCAAAATTAGCGCATCTCGGGATGCGCCTAGGGCAGTAAATTAATCCCCTTGGCGGGGAAACAGGCGAGATCAATTAACTTGACAAAGTCGGCGCACCAACAATATCTTAACCCCCACCCGAGAAAAGGAGCATGACCCCCGGAACCGGGACAAACAGTCGTCAAAGACAATGTCTCCTCTTTATCAACAGGGGGACATCGAATCCCCCCTTTTCTTTTCCGCAAAAACAGAGGTCATCTAACCCCTCCAAAACTTACAGAAAAACTTGACCATCTGCTGGCAACGCGTCCCAAAAAATATCGTATCCTCTTCCCTAAAACGATTTATCTTCAAAAGACCAAACCTTTTCTAACTTTACAAACGTTCAAAACACCCGGTCTCCGGGAAACAACAAATTCAGCCTTGTAAAAGTTCAGCAAAATCATAAAAGCCACCCGGTCCTCCAAAAATTAACTGCTAAACCAATATACGAACTGAAAAACACCAGCACCTCGTATTTTTCATTTTCCCAACTTCTGGGGCTCTCCAAAGATATTATCCAACCCTCCCTGTCAATTTTCTAGCTTAAAAACCCCTGATTTTGGTGCTGACGACACAGTCCAAATTTTGCGTGCAAAGCGTTACATTGTGTTCTTGAAATTCGTATATTCTGAAATATTTTACAAGTCCGCGAAAACTGTTGTGCATATTTTCCTGTCAAAACTGTTGTGCATATTTATCTTGTTATACTTACCTGTCGATTTGAACAAAGGCTTGCGCTGTTTGGGAGAGAATCCCTGGTTGGTTTGCGCACCGGCCAATTGCTGTGTTGAATTCATTTTCATCATTTGTACTTGTCCTAAAATCCTATTTCTATTACTGACCTATAAGTACTAAATTATTTCCTGTCAACTTCATTATTTCAAATAAATACTTGCAAGGTGTACGGCTTGCTTCAGATTTTCTTTCTTCTCAAATAAAACCGTACAGCATGAATACAGTAACACAAAAAATACTTGAATATACAGTAAAATTTTCAGCAACATTTTTACATGTGTGGAGAGCGTCATATACTTTGAACAGATTAATTCAAGTTTAAATGTATGATTTTAAAGACTAAATTGAGTTTGAAAAATTCATATACATTTACATACTGTTGCGAAAAAATAAATGGCCATATTCAATTTGTTAACACAAAATCAGAGAACCCAAATTCTTGGGAAAATCCTCTTCATCTATCTCTGTGAGAATCAAGGAAAACCTTGGTTCTCATGTTTCTTTCAGAAGCCTTTGAGGCTGTTTTTTATTGCTAAAATCCGGTTGCTGTTTTTTGTCCTTGAAGGACAGTTTTCCTGTTTTCCAAATCTGCTTGCAAACTTCTCTTCTGCCCAAGCTTTTGTGTGTGACACTTAAGGAATTTTTGCAAATATCTGTTTTCACTTTTGAAGTACTGTACAACAACTTTAAAATACTGCAGGGTGAAATTTCACCCAGGTCGCAGCCTGACCGAATTCCGTAATTTTATTTACATTCTCTAAAATCAAAACGTCTAAATCTCAACTCAACTATTAACATTATATCTTGTCTGGGATTCATTCCTGACACATACTGAGGCTTGCATCGAACTTGCACATGAAAACGTGAAACAAAATATAACGTAAATTCAGAAAAATGGAAATCAAATCGTCTCAAGCTAAATTCGGAATAAGAGATAAAATTTATTTCTGTATCACAGATTACTCGTGGTGCGCGTCTTTCCAGGGGATTGATTATTTTTTTCTGAACATAATTTTCTTAAAAGCTACTGAGCCCGTCTTTCAAAAGGGTGCATGGTTTTCAAATAAATACCTGTACTGTATTAGTCCCAAACCTCAGCCTTTACCCAGAACCTCCAAGTGTTTTTACCTCCCCATAGGTTGCTTTTTAAAACTTTCAAAGACAGGAAGAAAAAAAACACCATAAGCTCTTTCTTTTGTACTGTACGTAGTTTCCTTTTTGCTCGGTCACAGGAGATCCCGAGCCTGAAATGCATAAGATAAACTCTGGCCAGCGAAACGCTAGGGATTTCCTATACAGGGATTGCGATTCAAGTCACGAGACTGTGGCGTTTCTGATTGCGTGCCTCTCGCTGTTGTTGCTGAATGCAAATCGTGCCAAACCCTAAGCAAAATACCCCGGGGGTGATGGGTGTGATCTAGCTGTATGGAACCTAGGTTCCGCACGGAAAACCCAAGCAAAGTCTTGCTGGGCCTTCATTGCTGCAATAAGCTCATATATACACACACACATATATGGACAAGGAATGAGCATATATTTCTATTTATCGTCAAGCACGTGCGAATTTCAGTGGGGAATTAGCAGCGCTATAAATCAATGCAAATTTTGTTTCCTTGCGTATAATCTCGGATTCTGAATTTTCGTTGAACTGAGAATAACCCCGCGCATAGTAAATTACGATTCTTCCAGGAGAAGTGGAATGAATAATTAAATTTCATTCTCTAATTCAAAGGTACACACACACACACGGTTGACTGGGATCACTTGATCTCGTTTTAAATGGGTTCATCTTCAGTATATTTTTTTTAAAGAATACGGTGCATAAATTTTAGAAAAGATCTTTTAATTCAAATTCTTTCCACGTCTCTTTGAAATATATAATTTCGTCGCTTCAATTGTTCGGGCACGACCGTCATGACAATTCAGAGAAATTTTCCCCTAAGAAATCGGTTAATGATTTGTTAATTTTCGCATTTCAATTTATGCCCGTTTTTAAATTTCAGAAATTGAGTTCAATTTCCGAACTAACGTATACATTATACATATTTTAAAAGAAAAAGTGTCCTGTTATTTTCCCCACAAATGATTCCTTTCTAAATTTCTCGAGTTTAAATAAAATTGGTCGCAACCCTAATTTTTTGGGTTATTTCCATACGAAGAAATCAACTCACATGCTATTTGGAAAGAATGCAATTTGAAGTGACAACTTCTCCACCTTTGAAGAAGAACACATTGGAACAAGATATCAACTTCCGAATTCTTGCATGGAAAAATTGTAAAAGTTAAAATACAGAGAAAATGACACTATTTTCGTGTTTTTTTTCAAATGTTCATATCGGGCTCACCCGGCGATCTTTATCCATTTGAAAAGGAGAAAAAATAATAGAATTGAGTTCAATTTTCTGTTGTTAAAGTCTTAGCATTTGCCTGTTCAGCAAAGCTTCGTGCAGAGCTGAATTTACTATTCTTAGCTCATTTTAGTCTTTAATTTGAAAAAAAAACGGCAAATCTTGATGGATGAGCACAGCCAAGATTATTCTGAATTTCTTTGCTTCTCGCCTGTGCATGAAGAAAACCGTTTCGCGAAACTGCAGGACTTGAACGCGATGTGGACGATTTTTTTAATGAACTTTACACATCCTTTTCAATCGGATTAATTTCTTCAGACCCACCCTGTATATAGATGACAGATGACAAAGCCTAAACTTCCGCTGAAATCAGAAGGACGGACTCGTGTCCACCGGAAACCGATTTCATGATGCGTCCACATCTGCATTAATCCCTTGCGAAATGTATTTATTTACCCGAACTCCGCATCAACCAAACCATAATTCTCGAAACTGTCACATTAATTCATCGTGATGTCACTTGAATGTACGGTTTTTTAAATTGATGACACGGTTTTTTGGAATGCGATTTCGCCTCAAGTTCAGCGAAGCAATTCTCAGGCATTTGATTGAATTTCGAGAGAAGCGATTGTTGGGGACTCGCTGCGCATCCCTTGAAAATAATAAATTAAAATTAATATAAACTGAGCGGAAAAAACTGCTCAAGAGGAAAGTAGAGCATCCGCCAACAAACTTTCACTCCAACGTTTACCCCCTCCAAAAAAATCAAAAATCTTGGCGCCAAGACATCTTCGACTCAACTTTATCGAGCCAATCAGACGCCTTGGCGCCAACCCTTGCCCTTGATCCACATCCTGGATCAAGGAGACATCCCAAAATCAATAAAAGATCAAAATTAACCCTATCATGTTACCAGTCTGTCGTTTGCTGCGTTGCAGTGCGTTTCGGAGGTTTTTGCGAGAGGTTGTTGTTCAATCCAATTTAAAACTTACAAAATTTATCTTGTGAAATCTTTTGTGTCTGTTTTTCATTTGGGACTTTCTGAAATATATTCTAAAACTTTAACTTGAGGAATTCTATCGAGAATTCCCGGCCCCAGTCCCGGGCTGAGTCTGTGTTTCATTTTCAAACTTCAAATATTTCTTCAACTCTTTGGAAATTTGTTGTGGCAACCTTTGTCCCCAACAGCGATGAACTTTTCCAAGTCTACATGGAACTTCAAGTCAATCGTGAACCAGCATGTCTACAAGAAAGTTTAGCTAAGCTTTGAGATGAACTTTCATCTGAAATACAATCGAAATTATAAGAAAAATAATTAAATAAAAGAGATTTTTTGATATGGACTTCAACCTCGAACCAACCAACTAAAATAACTCTGAAAGTCCCTTCAAAGTTTTTGAGAAAAAAGGCAAAGAAAAAAAGTGGTTTTGTGGTTTTCCGAACTCTATATATATATATAGCCATGCATAGAATCCGTAAGTGACAGAAATTCGAAAGCAAAATTATTTTGTCAGGGGAAAAACTGAATCATTCAATGAAAATAATATTTACACGCCAATTATTTATATGAGGCTGAATAATAGTCCTTGGGGACATTCTCAGCTTCAAACCTTCTCAAACTGAGTTTGAAATTGCAAAATACTGAAGGGCATTGGAATTTTTTTTGGTTTTGGACTTGGCGAGTTTTCAGAATGTTTTTTGTTGCATCTGGTAAATTAAAAAGTTCTCTAACCAAAAATCAAAGACGTCCACTTTTCAATAAACTATCCAGGATAATTTACAGATCCCATTAGAGAGAAAATCAAAAATAATAAACTCAAAAGCGTAGAAGATATTTCAGAATCATCAGCTCCTTATGAAGTTTCCGGTTTCATAGAAAAAAAAATCTTGTGTTACTTAAATTTTCCACCTTCATTGAGGGTTTTTTTTGCAACAAGGAGAGCAAGCATAAAATGCAGAATTGCTTTAGTTGAGCATTTAATGATTGGCGTCACTGACAACAGTTTTACTCATCCGATGGATTCATCATGAAACTCAGTTTTCCGTTTTAAAAAATTTAATGAGTCAAGGAGAATAAATACAGCTACAGTATATCCATACAACTCCTCAACTCATTTCCTCAAATTTCTCCACAATTCCTAACATCCTTCGGACTCTTTCTTTTTACCAAACGTTTTTGCGTACATAAAGAAGAAAAAAATATTTTCATAACTTTTCACGTGATAAATTTTTTTTAACTAAGCTTATTTCGTCAAGTGATGCACATTTTTTGACCGAAACCTCAAGTGAGACAAGGAAATAAATCCAGGATGCCCAAGAACTTTCTCAATCCTTTGGGAGACTTGCAGTGCCATTTTTCGTGCAAAAATGTCTTCTATATTCAAATCAGGAGAGACTTTTTTTTTTAGCACTAAGCACGAAGCGTTGCAGAACATTCAACTTCACCCAAGTGCAACAGAAAGTCTTTATTGACTTGAACACTATATATACTAGGGTTTGGAAAAAAAAACATTTTCGCCACTGCCCCGAAATTGCCTGCACCACCACAACTCGATTAGCCAATTCTCATTCCCCACTTTTCCCTTTCCCAATGCCGCAGGAAATGACGTTTTCAAAGAAAGAGAGAAAGAGAGGTAAACCCGTGTCACAAAAATAGAACCCATTTCCTATATAGGACTGAAGGGCCTTTGGCAATAATAAGCTTCGCACCTTTTTCCCCAAGACAAATGCCGCCGAGGCATAATTAGATTATTATTTTCACACGAATAGACGCAGGACACTACATCTTTTTTTTTTTCGAAACAAAAAGAAAATAAATAGAAATGTCTCAAGAGAATCGACGAAAAAAGTCCACTCTTTTTTTTCTGAATCAGAAAAGTTTTATCATACAGTAGATCATCCGAAGCAGAATTTTCTTTTCGACATTCCCGCGCTGCAAATCTGCAGCACCCGCGAAATCAAATTTGAAATAACACGAATCTAGATTTTTAGGACCTATAAAGAGTTCTGAATTCAATAAAGATTCCGCCTCACATTTTCTCACAATACAGTGGGTCCCCATATAACTAAACTAATCCATTTTTGAATAAATTCCGTTTTCCAAAAAAATTTTGTAATTGATTTAATTGATTCCAGCCACTCATCGCCAAAAGACATAATAATAAGCCCTTTTTGTATTTTTCAGAGGAAAATTGCGAATTCAATGTTGCCTATCATGAAATTGAAGATATCTTGACAAATCTTGCTCATAACTCGCTGAATTTCTCAAATCAGAAAGAAAAGACGAGGTAAAATTATATGTATTTCTTTTTTCTAGCGAAAAATTTATTGCATTTTGCGCAGTTTTTCAGTAAAAAAAAAATGTACTACTCATGTGAAATAATTTTTTAATGTGAGTGACTTTCTTTCCCTTTAAAATTTTCGGTTATGCTGTATTTTCGTTATGTGGGTATTTCGTTATATGCGGTGACTCACTGTACAGTATAGTGTGGTTCGAACCACATCAGAGACGACAAACTGCTCGTCCACGAATAAGGGTTCTCTGATTCGAACCAGAGGATACCTTATTCCCGCCGCGGGTAAGGTTTGAGGTGGGAAACACACGCAGGGTTGCCTTCAGGCGGGGGTAAAGCCGGGGGTTTATTCACGTAATTAGTGCCTCGTGTATGGCAGCAGGGGCTTGATATTAAGCAGAACCCGTGCGAAGTCCGGCCCAAGCCGTAGAATACCGTGCAACTAGTTCAATTGGGCGCTTCAAGAAGGTATTATTGACCGAGCCTTTAAAGAAGTAGTTTTTGTAGTGCTTAATAAGTATAAAAATGCAAAGTCCATTATTTCGAGCAAAGGGAGAATAGATCTTGATTTAAAAATAAAATAAAAAGAAAACGCCATCCAATCATAGCACAAAAATTACGCTCAGTGAGATTCATTCTCTGAATTTATTTTTTTATGATTCTTGAATCTTTCGCTATGCTGCAGATTTTTCAAGGATAATTTTTAACGGTCCGTATATGAATTCACACCGTCGAAAATATATATATTTTTTTAAATATTAATACAGGTGATACAAGTTTTGAATTGGATCTGTTTTTCTTACACAATCAGGTGCGCAATTCAAACTTTAAAATTTTGAAACGCATTTAAAGAGCGTGAAGTTATGAAGGATACATTTTTGCTACATGTTTCTTTGATGGGCATTGTAAAAAATTAATTGATACCATTATTTTTCAAGGTTGCTGCGAAACCTATAGACCAATTAATTCGGAGATATCTTTCTTCGGAAAAAATCTGCATAACCCAGAAAAAAATTGCGCAAGTAATGAGCAGCATTTCACTTTATATCATCTAAACAATTCAAAAATTCACTCATACAAAAGCCAATCCCTCACTTCTTTCATTTCCGTTGAGAAGAAAATTTCCTTTGATCTTAGATTAATTATGCTTTCACTTGAATCACTCGTGGATCGTTGATAATTTCACGCTTTGAAAATTTGTAAATTGGCCTTAAGGAAAGGAATTGGGGGACATTTTTGTTAAGAAGTAAAGCCGTCGTAAAAAAAACGGAAAAAAGTTTCAAGAAGCATTCTCCAATCTACTCCACTTTTGACAGATTTTTGCTAAAATTAGTACATTATTCTTCCCTCGTCACTCATCAATGACTAAAATAAAGACAAAAACGAAAAGCATCGCGAGCCAGCTTCCGAAAAAAACAATTATAAATATTTATAAGCTTTCGCTGCTGGAGATTCTCTGGATTTTGGAACTGTTTTTTAATACTCCGACAATCTCTGGTGGACCTGAATCTAAAAGGAATTTTCAAAAGCTTGAAAGAACTTTGATCACGATTTTCCTCACGCAAAGAAGATAAAAAAAATTGAATAGGGTGTCTCAGTCAAAAAGGAATATTCTGAATTTCTTCAAATTACAATATTCCAACGACCTGGAAGACCCGAATACTGTAAGGCATTTCCCCGGCAACGAAGAACAAGTTTTTTCTTTCAACTTCTCTGCTTCTCCTCCAAATCAGTATTTTTTTTCTACTGGTGTATAATAGTGTGTCAGCAGTGATACTGATCTGAAACCGACGTTTCAAAGAAAACAAATATCCCCCACGACCCCTTCACGTAAATGATCACGTCCTCGCTTCAACCCCGCCTCAGCACCCATCCTTTTTACATTACCCATCACCTATATACTAACTATAGGATCCCCCCACTTTATTCGAACCCCTCTTTCCTGCAGCACCCGGCAAAGCATTATATAAGCTAGAAACTTCTCAGAGAGATGGATTTCCACCCAAGATTAATTCCTTTCATAAGCTTTAGTCGGGGAGGAGGGAGTGGAACGGCTTATAGGCAAGAAAATGCGCGGTGGGATCGTAAGGATTCCAAGCTGCAAATGAAAGGGTTCGTCCATAAGTTTTTTGCGATCAGAGCACAAATTTCATATCACCTGCCGATTGGCAAGATGTTGGCAATTTTTCTGCGTTAATTTCATAAATTCTTCCTCGATTCCAATGAAAATGTGTGCCTATTCAAATTTTTGGCGGACCGGCGAATTCCCAAAAGAATTGTATGAGGACCAGCAAAGTTTCATAAAATGTTTACAGAGTGAAAAAAATTTTGCTTGACAGACTTCACGGCAGGTATATAAAATTTTCTGCTTCTTGCAAAAATTAAGCTAAGCATCTATGAAGCAGCTATTGCTGAATGTCATCAAAAACTTAGAGAGGTGAAAATTAAAATAATTTATTTCAGCAGGTAAAAATGTGTCTGAACTCTGAAGTACTGTTGTTGCAAAAATAAACTGTAGAATACAATTTGTCTCGCTAAATCCAAGAACCCAATTTCTCAGAAAAACTCATCTTCATTAATCTCTGCGTGAACCAGGAAAAACTCCGGTTCACACACCCATTTTTATTGAAAGCCTCTAAGGCTCTTTTTTATTGCCAAATCATAATACTGTCATTCATCCTTGAAGGACAGTTTTCCTGATTTCCTACTTTATCTAAAAACTTCACTTATTCTCCCTGAGCTCTTGTACGCAACACTTGAGCAATTTTGAAAATATTGTATGTGTCCACAAATTACAACAACCTCAAAATAGGGTGAAGTTTCACCCCAGTTGTAGCCCGACCAAATTTTTTGTGACAATTTATTTCTTAAAACATATTTATTTTACCTTTTCTAGATCATTCCTAACAACTGTTACTGGGATAAAAGCCAACTTTCATGTTTCATCAAATGCTTTCAATTGCCTGTCTTTCCAAAGTTTTAGAATTTAGATAATGATAGCAGAATTCATTGCTACTCTTAATGAGTGAATTATGCTGAAAATTGCCTGCGGACCACGGGTTGGGGAACACTGCTTTAGAAGTTCCCGTTTCTTCATTCGAAGTATTTTAATGCGCCATCATCATATGAACAATAAACGTGGACTTCTCGCGCATAAATACATTCGAATTGGCAGAAATTGAATTCTGGTACGGTACGAGGCAAATCTGGAAAAAATGTTTCTTCCTGATTAGAAGAAAACGGCTCTTTTTTTCTTCTTTTCTATATACACAGAAGTCGCAGAAAGTTCCAATATAAAGGCTTCCCCTCATTCGTATATTGTCCGCTCTTCGTTCCCCATTTTTTCTTCATCACTCTCGGAAGGAGAAAATGGCGCCACCTCATTTTGCAGACGACGGGTCATTCACGGCTAACAGGCACTCGAACAATCTTCCCATTTTCCTCCTCCTCATCCCCAGAATGGCCCACGAAGAACATTTCTTCGACGGTCGTCACGAGATAATTGCGTTTTGTTCTTAGCAAAATTGTGTATAGTTCGCTGCGATTCCGGGTCGGGAGAAGAGAAAAAAAATCGCAGCAATATGTGCGGTGAATAAATGATGCGATGAATTGAAAATGAAAAAACAGTTTCCCGCAATATGCGTACTGGAATCCCGTGTGATGAGGAAATTGTCGGACATCCACCCGTAATTAAATAAGCAATTATATTGTTATATTTGCGACTTTGATGCGTAGATAATTTATGCTTGAGCTGTGTATAGCAAATCGGCTGATTACCAGATGCCCATTCTACATATAGATCATAATCAAAATTTCAAGGGGAAAAAATGTTTTCAAAAACAAGGAGACATATTTTCATGGGCTGATCTCCATCAGATGCCTTCTCAAAGTGATCAAAAATGTATTCCGCAAAAAGCGAACATACATTTTCTAAAGCTTATTTTTTTATGAATGAATGAATGAATGAACAGAAGACTTTATTTGCCGCTTTTCAGCATTCACAAGGTTCAATCCAGATTTCCACAACCAAACCCCCTTCCCACCCAACCCAAATCCACTCAATGACATTTAATTACTTCAGAGCAGGAAACAGAGCACAAATTGATAACACAAGTACCGTATTTACTTGAGTACCCCGCACCCTTGAGTAAGGCGCACACAGGGGTTTTTCAGTTCAAAATTTGGCTGAAATTGTATCCCCAAGTAAGACACGCACCCCATTTTTAGGGAATCTAAAACCACAAAATTTTGAAAATATAAACAAAAAATTTGACTTTTGATGTGAATTGAACATGAATCTGATCAAATTTGTCAGTAAAAAAGGTTTTCTTGGTACATTTGTCACAAATTTCTCCATTATAATCAAGTATAATTAACACACAACTTCGTCAAACTTCTTTAAAATGTTGTACCTGCTTATGGCGCGCACCCCTTTTTTCTTAATAAAATTTCAGAAAAAAGGTGCGTGTGGTACTCAAGTAAATATGGTAAAAGAAAATACAATCCATGAAATACAACTGGACATCTGAATTTTTTTTAATTTGGTCATCTTTGAGTCCAACTGCATGATCTGCTATTGGGCACCCATTTCTTTCCCCCCTGCGGCATTTCAAATCCACTGAATCACTGCCTGATGGCGTCGAATAAAAAAAAAAACACACAGAGAAACTCGAAACTCGTCATCGCGAGAATTCAAAATGCCACACGGATTCAATATAGCACATATATATATATATATAGGCAGGGGGGGGGGGTGAGAAGAAAGACGATCCCCTGGGGCGTGTGCAACACAAGGTTCTTGGTGGGGAGAAGGATGGTGACAGGCGAGATGCGACCCCCGCGATACTGGCCACAGAGAGAGAGACAGAGAGAGAGGCAGAGGGCAGAGATGACAAGTCAGCGCACAGACCAACTGAACGTTAGGGACAACTGCGCGCCAACCCACCTGAGCGTCTGATCATCAGGAATGAGCTGGAAAAAAAAGTTTAAAGTGAGAGCCTCGCAATCAGACACCTCTACATGGGGACAATTTGAAATAGGGACACTTATTTTCCCAGAAAAAAATTGATAAAAAGACTCAACAAGAGGACACTGACTCAACATAGAGACATTTTGTGACAAAATTGCAAATAAGTTTCAGGCCAAATTATAAGAAACAGATATTTCCAACCCTAAAATTGATGTAAGAAAAGTTCTTGGGCATTTCTCTCACCAATTCACCATCCATTTAGCTAATTTTAAAAAAAATTCNTATAAGAAACAGATATTTCCAACCCTAAAATTGATGTAAGAAAAGTTCTTGGGCATTTCTCTCACCAATTCACCATCCATTTAGCTAATTTTAAAAAAAATTCCTTCCAGCATAGAGGGACTTTCTTCCCTCTTTTTCACTTGAATGTTATTTTTACAGAGAATGCCAACATTTCCATGTACTGTACAGAGGTATCAGTATTCCATTCCCCAAATATCCATGTTATTGTTTTGAAAGACATTGATTGAATCAGTTTAAATTGGGGGACAATTTTTATTTTCATGGAATTATGGTGAGTATTTTGTCCATAAAACAACAATTAAAAATTCTATAATGTAAGTCTGAGGGAAAATGAGACTTGACTTAGGGACACTCTTGATGCACCAATCATGTCCGCATCTTGGAATCTCACTATATTATAAATCAATTAATAAATACAGTAGAACCTCAGTAACTCTAACCTTTTCAATTTCAAGTCAAATACCTAAAAAAAAGTTTTTTTCTAGCTCCTGTCAAAAATTCCCTTTAAAGCTATGCATTAAAATCTAGGCTTTCCTCCTCAAAACCTCTGTGACTCAATTTTTTTAGAGGCCTTTAAGCTATTACAGTAAAATCTTGTTACAACAAACTTTTGGGGACCGCAGAAAAAGTTTGTTATAAGGGATAATTTGTTGTAACGAGATTATCAAAAAAATGACTGGAAAATTTTTTTCCAGCTCAGATCTGCATATATTCTGAATCAGCTTGCTTGTCTTTCAGTTTAAGAACTCAAATGATTGTTTGAAAAGTCAGTGATTTTCTTCTGAACAAAATTCTTATTATTCACTGCTGCTGGCAATGCATCCTCAGGTTTTTTTCAGTAGATCATATTTTTCATCCCTTGCGATGTCAGAGCATGAGGAAAAAATTTAATTGACCAGACAAAAGCAATCATTTCAATTGCTTGCTTGATGTCAATGTCAGTATCCTTTTTATCACATGCAATGTTTACAAGAATTTTCTTTAAAATATTTTTCCTGTAATGAACTTTCACAGTTTTTATTATGCCCAGGTCCAGAGGCTGAAAAAATGCAGTGCAGTTTGGTGGCAGATACTCAACTTGCACATTATCTTGGCAAGGAAGAATAGTGTGGACAGAGCAGTTGTCCCTAACAAGCAAGATTTTCCTTTTTAATTTGCATGTCCTTGTTGACCTGCTTCAGCAATTTAAAAAAAATGCAGTGTTCATCAAGTCAAACTTGTACATTCTTGAAACAAGGTGGTTTTGCTTATTTTCCAATGATGAGTGGACTCAAATTATCTATACCTGAAGCATTGCAACAGGAGAGGCTTGTCAGTCTCTGCTTTGATTTTTTGCTACCATTACAAGGATGATTTCTAACAGCCAATGTGCAATTTGGTAACAATTTAAAAAATATGCCCATTTCATCTGCATTGAAAATGCTGTCAGGGCTGTGATGAGTTGCAATACTTTTTTATCTCACTGACCTGCCACTCATTCACTTTTGTGGTGAGAACTGGTGACTCTTCCCCACATATCATTTTAGTTTAAATTCAAAATCAATCACAGAAACAATTAAGCCACCCAACACTAGCTAGAAATGATTTGTGGTCAAAGGAAAGTGCCAACTACTTGGCTTTCTCTTGAATTGAGGGTCAATTTATAGGAATGTTGCTAGATGGCACTTCTTGAAACCATGCAACAACAGCCTTGTCCAGGCCTTCATGAGTAGCACTGTAGCAGTCCACATTTGCTTGCAATGAGGTCCCATGTTGAAGTCACACAATTTAATTTTTGACAAATTTTTCAAAATTGTTGAAAAAGTTGCAGGCATAAGTCCAAATTCACATCAACTGCAGTAAAAATGCTTAGCTTCTTATTTAGAGTTTATTGCTGTTGGCATTTTCTTTTTTGCAGTTTTTCATTCCCAATTCTGTGGACTGCCAAAAATTATTTTGAAAAACAATATGAAACGATTTTTGCCAAGATTGCAGGGTGACAGCACCATGAATCCAAGCTAAATGATTGCATATTTTTGCTTGAAATTTTTCTTTTCATGATTGTTCATTTTCTAGAAGAAAATTTACACATTTTTGCACAATAAAGAGGCAAGGCAAACATTTTGTTTGAGAAATTTGACTGATTTTTGTAACCCTGTACATAGAACTCCCATGCATTGCTGTGTAGAGACACAGGAAAAGAAAAAAGCAATGAAAACAGTGCACTGAAGTGGGAAACACAAGCAATTTAAAATTAAAATTAATTTGTGTGGCCAAATTTTTTATCTTTAATTTTACCAGCAATTCTTTCTATAACATTCTTAGCATTCCTGTGTTGAATTCCTGTGTTAACAAAATTTGTGTTGAACAGTCACTGTCCAAAGTTGTACTGGAACCTTTTTCACAATGCATGGGACATGAAAAGTTTTTACTCTTTTAGGTGTGCATCTTTATTTTATTTATGAGGCTTTAAATTGCTTCTTAAATGGGTCGACACGATGCTGGTGTTTGAAGCAAGGGTTTAGTTCCTTAGTTAGTCTTCCAAAGCTTTCCAAACTCACCAAGTTACATCTTTATGGTATCATGGAATTATGGTGAGTATTTTGTCCATAAAACAACAATTAAAAATTCTATAATGTAAGTCTGAGGGAAAATGAGACTTGACTTAGGGACACTCTTGATGCACCAATTATGTCCGCATCTTGGAATCTCACTATATTATAAATCAATTAATAAATACAGTAGAACCTCAGTAACTCTAACCTTTTCAATTTCAAGTCAAATACCTAAAAAAGTTTTTTTCTAGCTCCTGTCAAAATTTTCCTTTGAAGCAATGCATTAAAATCTAGGCTTTCCTCCTCAAAACCTCTGAGACTCAAATTTTTTAGAGGCCTTTGGGCTATTATTTTATTGACACAGGACAGAAAAAAAAACCCTAAAAATGTAACTCGGTGAGTTTGGAAAGCTTTAGAAGACTATCTAAGCAACTAAACCCTTGCTTCAAACACCAGCATCCTGTCGACCCATTTAAGAAGCTATTTAAAGCCTCATAAATAAAACCAATTACAACTTCCTATAATACTGTATTCTTTTTCTTCGCCCCCAAACACAAATTCTAGTTTTTTCGATTCGAAACCTCCCTAAATTGATTTTTATTTTGCTGGCGTCGTGAAGTTCGACTGAGGGAGGTTCGTACGTATATACTGTACAGTTCTTCATACAAATTAATAAAATTTTTGGCGAAATGAAATCAGATTCGCTGCTGCAGGAAAACGATAGAAAATTCACGCTTGCTTCAAAGACTTGAAATGATGCAGTTATTCACTGAGCTCAAAAGAACCCTATATGGTGGCATCTTTACAGTACGTATAATTAAAAAATGCAAACTAAAATCAGCAAGACGATTGATTTCATGCATCTTGAATTGAAGTGAAAGACTAATTTTAACAAATGAAACCCTGCCTCCAAGTTCAGCAAGCTGTAAACTCATCACAAAATAATTTTAGGCCCAGAATATCCTCATCTACAATTTCCCACAATTTTTTACTTTTCTTAACAGAAAAAATGTTTGTTTCCTTTACTCAAAACCTAAAAAAAGCAAAACCTCCCTAAGTCAATTTTTTTTGCTGGTCCCTAGAAGTTTGACTTATAGGAGAGGTTCAACTGTAATAAATCATCAGAAACGATCAGTTGGATGGCGCTCAGTTGGGCGGCGACGGGATCCAGAACCTACGTAGGGAACGATGAGAAAGCTATACATTTTCACTACAGTTCTGCGTATGTTTTCCGCGAATACTGTTTTTGCAAGTCGTAGCTCCATCTTTCTTCTCATTTTTTTCTCCTTCGTCGTGTTTATTTTTAATTTTTTTTTTCACGTACGCGGGATAATCAAATGTTTGCAGTACAGTACTGTACTTTTGTTTTCCGATAGGAATGCAACAAGACAGCAATAAAAAAAAGAGAACCCCGAAACGTTCATCTCATATCCCGCCGTTTTTCGTCTCGCCTAGATATATTCGCAGATTATTTAGCGAGCAAAACGAAGTACTGTATCCGTCTTCCGGAAATGTCGTCCTTCAGCTCGGCAGCCTTTTACGACTGCCAGACAATTTCCTGGCCTAGCTTCGTGGAAATTAAATATGGCGGGAATCTTTGTAATTCTCAGCAGAACGAAAGACGATTTTTATCATGCAAACACACATCAACAACAACACCAAAAAAGGAAACGTTGTATAGAGCATGTGCACGTCAAAAAATTTATTATATGGAGAATAATGTGATTGCAGACAGAATTTTCACAAAATTAAATGGTGAAGTATAATTTGTCACGCTAAATAATAAACTCAAGAATCCAAATTCTCCTAAAAACTTGTCCTCATACATCTTTGTGAGAACCAGGAAATACTCTTGTTTGCACGCCTATTTCTCAAAACCTCCAAGGTTAACTTCATTGCCAAATTTCTGGAAATTCGTTAACAGTTATTTATCCTGGAAGAATAGTTTTTATTTTTTCACTCTCAGTCCTTTTTCAACACAATATTTTGAGGTCTTGTACACGACACTTGAGCTATTTGTAAGATTTTATGTGTGTTCAGAAATATTCAAATTACTGTACAACAACTTTATAATAGGGTGAAATTTCACCCTGGTTGTAGCCCGACCAAATTCTTATAGTTTCATTTATTTCAAACTTTTTTCTTTACTCTAAACATTCGTAACAAGAATCAACTCAGAAATAAGAATATACTGCATATAGTATAATCAAGAACATAAAAGTTGAGAAGATACAGTACATAAATCAACACTTACCAAGAACAGGAAACAAGTCGTTGAAGGGAGAAATTCGTTTACAAAATTGTTGCACAACAAATAGAGAGTTTACGAGAATGTAAGTTTTTGCAGACAGGAAAACTCGTTTATTTTTTTTCTAATAATTCCGGCATAAATCGCAATAAAATTTTACCACTATATAGACTGAATACACCATGTTCCCCAAAAGAATAATACGAATAAGCCATTGATGAAATAAGTCACCGCATAATTTTGAATATTTCCCCTAATCTGAGGTCAAGTATCAAATATTACGTTAATGAAATTTACGGCATTTGAATTGCAGGAAAAATCTACAATTACTGTTCGAATTCAAAAACACCGTGCATTTTATACACAAAAAAAACTCATTCGAATTTCGATTTTTATGAAACATCTCCTAATTCAACAAGTATGAGACAGTATCTATTCATTTTGTTCTTGTGGTGATTGATCTCGGGTCCGAATTTTAAAACATCACTCTTACAGTTTCATTTTATTATTCGCCTTTGTATTTTGAAGAATCTGTCCAATTTATCCAGTGTAAACGACAAAATATATCCTAGAGATAATCCCAAAGGCTTTTTTGCACGCTTTTTTCTTGTACCATAGCTTTTCTAGATTTTAAAAAATATGGTGGGAAAATACGGATCAGATTTCCAATATTCAGTAGCGGACATTTTTAAATATAAAATATTGTACGCTTTCGAATTTTTAATACAGAAGCTATGGCTTTTATATACCGTAATTTATCGTATTCCTCTGTTTCGAATTCCGACTATACACCAATGAAGCCCAAGTCAAACGCGTTCGTTAGTCTTTTTGCTTCCAGCAATTTGCGAGTAGATAAAAAAAATACACACAAACACACACACAATCAATCGCTATACGAACCCCCGTCTCGCTAGTTCAAATAAACCTCGTCGTGAAATGAACAAGAAACCCGGTATTTATCCTCCTGTCTCTTTCGAATCTCGGGGAACAATCCAAAGAAGTCAATGAACCTTCGAATCGGGATTCCTTTCTTTCAAATAATGACATCAAACACTATAGGGAGAAGAGACAAAAAAACAAACAATCAACACTCGAGCTATTAAATTCGCAAATATTTGCAGCCCCAAGTTCCATCGACTCTCCTTGACTAACGAACACCAAACTGATCTAGAAGACTTTAATTTCCTCAATTTCCTCGCCAAAATCAACGGAAATAAAATCCCCCGTCACGGAGATCAACAATTACTATCTCGAAAGCCTCAGCATCAAATGCGAAGCTTTCGCGGTAATGAAAAAGAAAACAGCAATCCATTCCCAAGTATTGATTTAACGACAAAACATTTCACGAGAAGGGTAAAAATAAAGCTTTCAGGCTTTTGTTCCCTGAGGCAACTAACAAGAGGACATAAAATGCAACGCCTGCATATTTCCTGAGCACATGATCCAGGTGATGGTCAAACACTGTACCCACACATATTCTTCGAAAGATACATGGCTATACAAAAATCTGCGTTCAAGGGAACTCCTTCAAAAAAAAATGTGTACAGCAAGACATTTATTTTCCGGGCATCAGAGGAGAGAAGAAAAAAAAAACAGACTAAAAGATCATCACGACACGAAAGAATTTCATTTCCAGTGAGTTGCTGACTGACTTCTCAGAAAATGCCACTGAAGAACACGGTCTCTTTTACTTTCCTCCCAATATAGTATCATATACACCACTAATGTCTCTAAAGAGAACTTTTTGAATACATTGCTCACGAGCTGATGATTTAACACTCAAGCAATTCAAATATCTTTTCATTCAGAGATTTTGTGGGTATTCCTTGACTTTTAAACTCAAACATCACTAACATTCGAGAGATATAAAAATGCCGAAGAAAAAGTTACATTTTCCGAGAAATGTTGGGAGTGTCCGTATCCTGAGACATTGTCCACATGCCAGGGCACGTACGGTATTTTCAAGTATGATTTGTCCTCAAGTCGAATCTCCCATATACATCAAGGCGTCTGTATCTCGGGGTTTTCTCTGTAATTTGCTTATGCTTTTTCATGCACTGATGCTGCAAAAATTAATTTTCTTCCATCCACTTCGCATACAATTTTTCCTCAAAGATTCGTTCTAGATTGATTAATAAATTTGCAATTGAACTCCTCCTGCTTTATTTTGTGCTCAGGAATGATTCCCTTGTGCTGCAATTTGTGTCATCAAAAAATATTATGGCAATGCATTATTCATGCATTTTTACTCACTATGATGTATTTTCTTTCAATATACCCATATGGGGAATTATTTTGTTTTTTCTTTGATGGATGTTGGGGGTGGGGGATAAAAATTTTCTGAAGCTGGAGAACGCTGACAAATAATAAATAAAATTCGCATAATAATCAATCAATCAACGTCGTTCAACAAAAAATCGAATCCTTGTCAAAAATGGAGGAAAGCTTGCCTATACCCCCACAAGATGTGTATATATATACAGTAAAATATTGTTACAACAAACTTGTGGGGACTTCAGAAAAATTTTGTTATAACAGAAAAAATAAATTTGAAACAGAATAAATAAATAAATAATTTTTATAAATTTGTTATGCTGTACCTTGTATTGCAATTTCCAAAATGTTTGATTGATGGGAAGATTTTCTGAAAATTAAACCTGCATACTTTCAACATATTCCTTCAGTGGCTTTTTCAGATATTTCTCAGCATAAAAAAAAATGATATTTTCAAAAAGAAATGTATATGTCAATAACCAGAAATTAATCTGAATAACAGGTGTAGACTTGCACTTTTTGTTGAGCATAAGGTTTTCTATCTAAGCAATTCCTGAACAGATTTTCAAGGGTGGATGTTCCCAAAAAGCTTACAATTTACAAAAATCACTACTGTTTCTGAAGAATATAGAAGCCCTTTTTAACATGCGTTTTGTTGGGTTCATTTTTTTCCATTTACCCTATTTTACGATACATATATATTCATATATGCCCACGTATTATATGCCATCAATAAATGATTGATAAAAAATGCATCATCATAGACTCACGTGGTATGCACTCGAGGAACTCGGGGAATGCCTGGGGCTCTGGGGACTCCTGGACCGCGGAGGCTTGGCCACAGCACCCAGCAGTCCAGACGTGAGCCGGCGGCCCTCTAATATGGTAACCCGGCTGGGATCCACTGCTGCGGTGGCGGCGGACGAGGATCCGTGTTGAGCAAGCTGGTCCTGGGCTTCTTGACTGGACCCACTGGTCATTACGACGACGAAATGAATGTTGTTCGTGTCGTCGACGCCAACTTTTCGACGGGTTCGCGGTGGTGGGTATAAAAAAATAATAATGAGGTCAACACCGTTGTTTCACATCCGCGCACTTGACTCTTCACAGCCTTTGTTTTTTTTTTTTTTTTTAGGCGCCTTAATGCCCGAGAGATGTCACTTATGTAAAGTCACACAGCACAGGCTGTTATACAATTGGGACACGAAAACCCCCGAGACTTACGACCGAAAAATGGGAGAACAAGTATATTTCCCCTCACACGTTTTCCCTGTCAAAAAAGAAAGAAAAATCATTTTTTTTAACTCAAAAAATAATGCAGCACACTATGGTCCTTATACATATATATATATATATACAGTGAGACCCCCACATGCGGACACCTCGACCTGCGGACAATTTGACCTAGGGACACTTATTTTACCATAAAAATCACAAAAAAGTCCTGACATGAGGACATTGACTCAACATGGGGACATTTTGCAATAAAATTGCAAATAAATTTCAGGCAAAATTACAAGAAACAGATGTTTCCAACCCTAAAATTTATGGAAGAAAAGTTCTTGGGCATTTCTCTCCCCAATTTACCATTTATTTAGCTAATTTAAAATAATTACCTCCAGCATAAAGGGACTTCCTTCTCTCTTTTTCACTTGAATTTATTTTTTACAGAAAATGCCAATAAACACTTCTATGTACTGTACAGATGAGGTATCAGTATTCAATTCCCCAAATGTTCATATTGCGTTGAAATACATTGATTGAATCAGTTTAAATTGGGAGACAATTTTTATTTTCATGGAATCAGGGTGAGTATTTTGTACATGAAACACAAATTAAAAATTATATAATGTAAGTCTAAGGGAAAATGAGACTTGACTTGGGGACATTTTGACTTAGGGACCCTCTTGATACACCAATTACGTCCGCATCTCGGGGTCTTACTGTATATACAAATTAATTTCAGATAAAACTGACGCAATTTTTGAAAAAGACGGAGACTGCGAGCACAGATTTTTTGAGTACTGGCCAGACAATAAATGAAGAATTTTGCTTACAGTGAAAATTATCATACAGTGGTTGCCTTAGGAAGAAATTAGTCCATTCCTGGGTGAATTTCGTCATGTGCCATTTTCTTGATTCGGAAACGCAATTTAAATTTAACGGGAGAACGACTATATTTCCCCTCACACGTTTTCCCTGTCAAAAAAATTGCTGATACAATCAAAAATTAACAATGTATATGCGCAGCAGTTTATATGGACAACTAAATTTTAGAAAAATTTGAAAATCTCGCGATGAAGAAATTCGCTTACAGTGAAAATTATACACTGTGTCCCTTACAGATTGAAACTAATCCTTTTCTGGGTGAATTTCGATATGTGGAATTTCCTAATGCGAAACGTAATTTAATTTGAGCTACATTGCAAATTGAACAATTCGTCCCAGAAACAAATCAAAATCCCGTAATAAACCTTAATAAATGCTTACTATTCTTAGTTTTCAGCATACATTTGTGAATTTTTAATGTAACAGTGCTGAAATAATTGGGGGATCCTGAAAAGTTTCTGCGATTATCTTTATGAAATCCACAAATTTTATTAAAAAAAAAAAGACACAATGGACCCTTCTTTGATTATTTTTCCTCAATTTTGTGAACAATGTCGTTTTTTTAAACACTCGAGTGATTTCTAGGTTAAAAACAAGTTTTTCAATAAAAGGATAATTTTCGTTATGTGACTCACGTTTAGCCCCAGCATAAGAAATTTCATAATACGGATTTTTCTCTCTCGGAATTTTTCGTTATTCGTGGAATCACTGCATTCTTTGAAAAAACTAGCGCTCAGTCAAAATGTGCCACATTTCGATCAGAACACTAAAAACTAATTACATCCTCACATTCGAAAAACTTTTACCTTTAAAAAAAGTAGAATTGGCATTAAAACTGTGTGGGGGGCTTTAAAGGTGCCGTATAGGCTGACTGACTTTTACGGCAAAGTTGTTATGACACCGACTTTTGAAAACTACCACAAGAACTGGGTGAACCACTTTCAACGATAAGAAATCAGCTCAGTTTAATGCATTAATATCCTGAATACCTGCACCGTAAATAAGCGACGTTTTTGGATTGATTTCAGGTTGATCCATTAGCAAACCCGCGAATTACTCGAGGTAATGAAAAGTTTTAATTAATCAGCGTGCATTACAATCAACGGTAACTATCATTCGGATATTATATCACACACTTTTCGCGATCAAAGTATATATGATGCACAGTACAGGTATCTGTTTTCATCAATGCGCCAAACAAACAAAAATTACCAATTATTTCGGCTCTTTAAACTCTACATGGGAATCTTCAAAAGAAGGTGGGTGTATTTGTGCGCAGGAAATTTCGCATGATTGAACCCGCACGGACCCGTCACATTTCGCAAAATTGCACGACACCGCCTTCCGAAAAAAAAGGGGGACTACAGATGATATTTGCGTCGGGTTCTATATGAGTACCACTATAGATAAGAGTATCCTTTTAACAACTTCAAAGGAACTTCGCAACAGAAACAGTGTTCACTGAGGGCGGTATTCAAAAAGAAAAAGATTTTAAAAAATAAAAAAGGCCATCTCCATCGCTACGATGCGCAATTTTCCGAAAATGATACGAGCTTCGATTTCCGCACGACTCACGGTGGCAAGAACACGTTTCACACATCACTAGGTATTCGATACAGTATTCACTCGAATAACAAGACCGACACAGACAATAAGACGCATTTCTTCTTTGATTTTTTTATGACCTGGATGAGAGAAGAGCGTTTACGGGAAATTCATCCTTTTTCCCTCCAATTCTTTCAGGATTTTTCGAACATCGACTACCTCGAGCAGCAGAACAAGTTTTTCAACATGACTGGTTTTGATTCTGCTTCGATTCAACACTGAAAGAACACCGCCAGTGTAAACGTAGGAAAACAGGGTTCAAGGAAAGGCAGAAATTTCCGCTGCATTAAAAAAACGATCAAAAAATGTGAAAGCTACAATAACCAGTTTTAGATGGCGAAACTAAAGAAAACAGGGCTAGCAGAACGGAAATAAATTTCGTAAATCTGTTTTTGAGAATCGTTGAAACCACTAATATTATTTCACTTGCGAATCCCATTGAACGACTGACACATGATGTTAAACGAAGCCCGCCGTACTAAATTTGCAGTAGTAATTTAATAAAAGATTAATTTTAAACTGAGGTGCTTCCCCATGACAGGAAGATACGCAGATAAAATCAAAATTCTGCCACGAATAAACGCCTGAAGAGTGTTCAAAACAATACTGCAGTGTATTTCATTTGTTCCCCTTTCTTGAACAGGCTGAAAGGCACTGGATAACCCGTGCTATTGTGCGGATTCTCCCGAAGAAAATCCTGAATGGACTGGTGAAAGGAAATACGTCTCACACTTATAAGAAAGATCTAATTAGCTAAAAATAGTTTGCCGTTTCACGAAAAGAAAAACAGCTGAATATATTTACCTTGTCCGCTGATGAGCAGGTTGAAATGACACATAACACAAAATTTTCCATCTCGCAGCAAAAGATCCAAAGGAAGTGAACCCTTCTCAGCAACTATTCTTTCATTCGTTCATAATTTTAAAAAATAACCGAATTTTATCAGCGAGAAAAACTTTCTGCATTAAATTTGTTCATCAGACTACGCTATGTCAGTTGATTCTCCCCAGGCTTCATATGTTCGTACAGTATATCGTATTAGCATCAATCTGATCTCATCTTCGAAGAATCCGAACATATTGTTGTGACGATTGTGTCGTTTTAATAATCAAGAACGAGAAATGCTTTATGGCGTTCGATTTATTTCAGATCGGATGATCCTTATTCTGAAGGTATACTGATGTAATACCGATTCCGAATAAATCATGCACTTCATATGCACTTCATACTCGCGCGGATATAACCAAGAGGAAAGCCAATTTCCGATGGAATAAGAACCACTTGCGTCTGATTTTCGAGCGAATATAGGTTAATCACACTACGTCTGCATGATGGGACTCGATCATCGCACAGCAACAGTCGAGGAAATGCGTATTCTTCTTCACATTCGCGACTATACCGAATAGAGTGAGACACACACACACCGAAAGCGGGATACGCTTCACAGACTCACTATGTATACAGAGCAGAAGAGAGCTGCGTAGTCTTGCAACAATCCGCACACTCAAACAGAACAGTGCCGCATCGGCAAGGGATCCGAAACCCTCCTCGACATTAAAATTCACGAAGCCCAGGCAGAGGCACTTTCCTCGTGTAAGATAGCAGGGCCGCGGCATAGTGCTGTTATTCCACGGTTCGCTTGTCGCTGTGACTGCCATCCGCCAACGCAGCTCCCGCACTTTTTCAAGCGGTTCCGTCAAACCTATAGGGCACGTATAGCATCAATATATATAAGGAACTCCCTCCCCCACACCAGTTCCGAAATATGCTTCGTACAGCAGTTGACCACAAGCGCGGGCGGTCTGTGCTCCTTCTCAAAAGAAAGAAAGAACCCCAACTGCCGTCTCATCGACTACCCCTTTGCCTGTCCTGCGTGAAAGAACACACTCACCCACCCACCCCCGCCACTCTCCCGGCACTTCGTCGTCAACGAACTGATCAACTACTGGGAACGCATTGGACAATAAGGAAATTAATGCCGCTTATTACATGGCTGTTATTAATATCATCTCCCTCCCTGCTGGTCCTTATCCACACCAGGGGTGTTGGTCGCTGGGACTACAGACAAGAATTATCAAATTTTATCAATAACTCATCCTCTCTGGTGCATTTGATTTCTTCATTGATTGATATATACCATATTTACTCAAGTACCTTGTGTAAGGGGTAGGTGGCGCCAACCACTGTCCCTGACCGCTATCCCGCAAGAAAACTCCACCTTGGAATTCCAGCGTGGAATTCCAATTGCCCCCATTTTCTCAACCCTAATTATCATTACAGTCTCTTCTTGCCTTGCAAAGCGTAAGCATCTCATTGTTTGAACTTGTGCAAATTCATTCGAAATAAATCAATTCCACTTTTCTTTTGGAGACCTTGTTGAAGGCTCCCTGCCGTGTCCCCAGCGGATTACGTGTTTTATTCCTAATTGATTCATTCTTAATTAATCCTCAATTTATTTACAATTTAATCACTTTGTTTTTGTGGCCTGTGCGCCACCCCATGCGCCATTGAGTATGGCGCGCACCCCCATTTTTCCATCAGAAATTTGTTCAAAAACCTATCCCTGTATAAGACGCGCACCCCCCTTTTCTGTTGCTGAAAATCAAAAGAATTAAATCTTTTTTATTTCTAAATCCATTTTTCCTCATCAAAATTTTGTTTTTCTGTCTATTTCCATGTACAGAAGCAGTTGAAATGCATTTTTATTGTAGGAAAGCTTCCTCAATTAGATTAGTATTACCTTCTTCCTTTACTTCCTGTTGCATTTCCAAGGGATGAAACAAATTTAGCCATTATTCCCCATGCAGGGAGAGACTTGACGCCACACATTTCCTCTTCAATTTTTTTTTACTTGGATGTGAGGGGCACTGGTCTTGGGAATTTTTCCCTAAAATGTATCCCCCAGTACCATGCGCACCCTTTTTTTCTGCCTCAATTTCTGGAAAAAAGGTGCGCATGGTACTCAAGTAAATACGGTAGTTGAACCTCTGGAAGTCAAATTTCTAGGAACCAGAAAAAAAGTTGACTTGGTGATGTTTTCATTTTGGAGGTTTTCAGTTAAGGTATAACAAACACTTTTTTGTGAGGAGAAGTGAAACAAATATGGGAAATTGTAAATGAGGATATTTTGGGCCTATGTGCAGTAATATAATGAGTTTACACCTTTTGCTGAACTTGGAGGCAGGGGTTCATTTGCTAAATGAGACTTTCACTTCCTTACAAGATGCATCGACTTATTTTTTTCAATGATTTTCTCTTTCATATTTCAAGGAAATAATAACCAGAAGGCCTCAGAAAATTTGACTTACAGACGTTTTAGAGAAAAAAAGACTTTTAGTTAGGGAGGTGTTTAATGCACTGATTCTAAGGGAATTCAAGACAGGGACTTGAAGAAAAAAAATTGACTTAAGGAGGTTTGACTTATTGAGGTTCCCCTGTACAAACTTCATTTTCTGCTTTTCAGCATTCACAAAGGTTCAAACAATGTTCCCACATCCAAACCCCCTCCCCTCATACCCACCCACATTCATTCTAAGACATTCCATCACATCATGATGCAAGTAGAGAAATAAGCTGTTTTGGGTATTAAAGAAGAGGAAAATAGATCACAAAATGTTCAAATAGTCTGCTGGCATTCATCACCTATGTGAGACAGGCTGCTAATGCCCGCAGGGGTATTGGGGTATTATGGCAGGAACAATCATATATTTACCCCTGGTGGTCCAGAAATGGAAGCGATTTTCGCAGCAAGCGTCAACAATGCCACTTTGACTGAGAGGTTGACAGGGTGGAAAGAGAAGCACTTTCTGCAGAATCAATTTCTGTCCCCTCCACTTTGGTGTCACAAACTAGGTGATATAGTGTCAGCGAAAAGGAAAGAAAATAAGGAAGTTTATGCGCGCAGCAGAAGATGCCAATTCTGGTTGGAATTTTCTGGGATTCTCAGAGATTTTCCCTGGATTCAGCAAAACGTTTTCGCGCGGTGCTGGAAATAGAAAATAGCAGGGGTAACGTTTATAATTTAAAGGCCGATTTATCTATTTTAAATTGATAAATTCAATGATTTTAGACAATCCCATTTTCACCTTAGTTGTGTTATGATCAAGGCGATTTACCGCAAATTTCATTTCACATTTGAAGGCACTCATTTCACTTTAATTTGAAGATTTAATTTGAGTTTGACGATTCAATTTAATATGAAGGATATGCATAATGGAGTGAATCACGAAAGACAATTTTATAATCAGAGGTAATGTAACACTGGAAGGAGAATTTAATGTTTAATTAAATTTCTGACAATATTTTCTAACCCTTCAGGAAGATGTCGCCTGAATTTTTCTATCATACAGATTGCTCATTCTTAATCTGAGCATAAATGTGCAGTAAATGTTGCCATAAACCAAGCACTTTTTGCAGCTAAAAAAAATAAAATGCTTCATGTGAATTCTTGACATTCAAAGGAAAGTTCCAAACCACGGTGTTCGTTCCCATTTTCAAATTGAAATACAGTATATTTCTTCAAGGTAATTGCCTTCGAGTATGTCCTGTGAGGGAAAACTGTCTCCTCTACACAAAAGGCGGAAAAGGCAGAGTTTGTTTCTGAAAGTTTGAACTGAAATGTGGATACTTCAAAACCTGAAGAATTTCAAGACAGGATTTTGTAGTTAGTAGAAATGAGAACACAATTATGCAGCCGGGACTTTTGTCCTAGTATAAAATGTTATATTATTGATACAGGCAGATAGCAAAGACAATCAGTTAAAGTACTTTTTGCAAGAAGTTCAACAATTTGTTGCAACCAATTTTAGAATTGGTGGTTTCACACAAGAGCAGATTCTCCAGAGATCTGACTGGGTTTGCAGCAAAACACAGAGTGACAAACTTGTGGTTTTCTTGTTAACCACAACAACTTTCTGGATGAGAAATGAAGGCCAGATTTTGGCCACTTTCATTCTTCCCCTTTTTAGCAGTAAGGAAATGTCCTTGGGTGAGCCTGAGAACTGAACCTGGGTTTGGTTCTCAGGCTCAAAAAAAATGCATTGAGCATTAATTAACAGCTAATTTTGTCTGGCATCTTAAATTGTTGCAAGAATTACTTGAAGTTTGGATTTTTTCCTGACATGTCCAATGTCAGTTCAAGCATAAAATGCGGTATATATTTTTTAATTTGGCTCATGTTTGATAGTCATTCCTTTTCCATTTGTAACTTGATGGAACTAAATCCTGACTTCTGAGTTTTTTATGTTCAACCTTCAATCAGACCATTTCCAGAGCTATTTTTGGATGTGAAAATGCAGTACATAAGGAAAAAACAAGGAACCTTTCAGTGAATCAGAAAACATCTTTCAAAACTTTGCCATCATCACTTCAACCTTCTGATGGTCATGAAACCTTTTCCAGGTTGAACTCCAAGTAAAAACCCTTGCTTGATGTGTATAGATAAAACTTAATCATGCCTGACAGTTATCTCTGGTCTGTAATTAATGATAAGGAGCTCACTTACACAGTAGGAATGATATAAGACATCCTGGGGGTCTGCATAAATGTCATATGACTATCAGCAGTCACATTTTCCCGCAGACCTCCATGAGAAGAATTTAAATTACTCATCATTTATGAATAGGAAAAAAATTCCTAAAATGTCTCAAAAAAATAAATAAGAAAATGTTTCAGAAGTTCTAGGCACAGAAAACAATTGAGCAGTGAAAAAAATCACAAAGAATTAGTACTTTTGGCATGAAAAAGAGTCTGAAGTATAAAAACATTCATACTGCTATATACTGTAGTGCACATGCATATGATATGGAAAAATGCTTTTAAAAAAGAGAAACCCGATATTAGTTTGATTTGGAAAATCAATTAGAGAACATTTCAATGAGCTTCATTTTAACCTTATGCCCATTGCAGTATAACATAGCTAGCTTTTTTTCGAGAGAAGTCAAGATTTATATTATTATATTTACTGCTGCCAAAGCAAGTAAAACAAAAAGATAGCAGATACTCATGTGTATCTTCTGTAATGTATTTTTCTTTCAATGCTCTCATTTTTTTTTTCAACCTTCTGATACCCTGAAATAATGCATTTGAATGGATCTGTTTGTTTGTTTGTGTGTGTGTGGGGGGGGGGGGGGGTTATGGGATGTAGGAGACCTTTTTTGAACCTTGTGAATGCTGACAAGCAGCAAATAAAGCTTGTTTGTTGTTAATCAAATAATTAATCAAGATTTTTACAAATTGTTGGCAATTTGTTTTTAACTGCTGCCACCATATTAACAAATATATTTCTAAATTCTAGCAAAACCTGCTTTTTTCCCTTTCAGGTTAATAAAGAGGCTGACCAAGAATAATTAACATTCAATAATCTTTCAGGGGACCCTTAAGAGGTTTCCTTATAATACAATTTTATATTTTCTGGACACTTTCTTGTGCCCATGTCTTGAGATGAGATTTTTTGAGTTTAATACATCCGTGAGTCAAATTGTCTGTTATAAATAGGTTGGGGCATCAAAATGTTTAGGGGTCCCATCACTGAACAGTACAGTACAGTATATGCATGGGAGGGGCTCTTGCGCTCCTATTTGAAGGAGATAACCCCCCGAAATTGCCTAATGAACCATGCCCTGAGCAGATGACAGTTCTCATGCATGTGCTGTATATGACATGATGTGACGTCAGAACCCCTTTGGAGATCCAGAAATGTAAAAAGGATTTCTCTGATACAGTATTTATTCATAACACAGTGAACCAAAAGCAAATATTTTTCTGCCATAAATGCAGGCCAAGTATCCCAGCTACATTTTCCATTTATTTTCTAGGAATGTATTTTGAAAAATGATACTTGAACCCAACAGAAACACATTTCAAATACCTGAGTTATGCCTCTTTGACTTTAATTTAACTGATTCATCTTTTAGAGAGGAGGGAAATAAAATTAATGGCTTCCATCCTCCAGTAGCATAAATCAGATGTCTCCTTGATTGGAATCAAAATGAGTTCTTAATGCACATTTGCATCCATATTTACATTGGATTGAATAGTGATGTTGATTTGTTTGATGATTCCTATATATTGTAATATTGATTTGCATATAAATGCCATATAAAAAGGCTTTGAAAAATAAACCTAGTTCAAACATTTCACAAACTATAAACTAAATACAGGTGGTACCTTGCAATTTTACCCTAATCTGTTGCCAAACTAGGGTCAAATTGTGAGACACTTTGTGAATATAAGTAGAGACAAAAATATAAATAGATAAATGCAAAAAATTGTCAAAACAGGTAAAATTGCAGGGCTTGGGTCAAATTGCAAGTCAACCTCCCTGCAAATTTGACCATCAAATTGCAGGCTGGTAAAATTTCAATAAGGTACCACCTGTAGTGTGCTGTAATTAATTGACATTTTTTGTATACTTTTTTCTTGCAGTTCAGATAATAAGGTCAGGAAATTTCACTTCTGGATTTTTTTTTCAAGAAAGGCAGGACATTATTTCAAAGAAAAGGTTGTCAAATTTTACTGTGCTAAATTATTTTGTGAATACATATACAAATGTAATTCACAAAATGTAGTCATAATAATGACCACAACACCCTTCACTTTCTGTACAACCGTTTTAAGCTAATGTATTTCTGCTATGCTTGGCTGCGCCTGGTGGGCTAGCAATTATATTTCACAATCCCATTGTTGATGGAATCCTTTCCCAACCATGCTCATGCTTCTTTCCTTTTAAATCAACAAAGTGTGATGTCCCTGATCTGAATTGGTTTCCATGAGTGTTCCTTGACCTTGGCCTGCCAAAGCTATATATACAGGTGCATATTATGTTGCGTTAAGTTTACTGCACCAGACTCTGACCAAATGCCTGACTCTGCTTTGCTCCGTAGCAACTGTATTGTATTTACTGTGTGACAAATATAATAAAATCTACTTTATATACTCTCACACGGAGTAACTTTTGTGTTTCCTTTGGAAATTGCAGAAAACATCTTAAATCTCCAATTTAATTCCTTTAGCTATAAATAAGTATCTGACAACAAATGATCATTGTTGAGCATACTAATTGACATAGTTTTTGGATAACAAAGAATGAGTACATTCTTGTGAATTACATTCACAAATTCCGCAAATAATGCAATCCTTTCATGGTGAGAAAAAATCAACGTTTTTTTTGAGAACAGAAATATATGCGAAATGAAATTGAAGAAAACGAAATAAAATGAACTATACCCGCGGCCCCCAGGAAAGATCCGTCGTAATCCTTCAAAAACGTCTTGCCTGTTGAAGCAAAGCCTCGAAAATCCTTGGAAGGCAGGGTTCAAAAGCTTCGTTTGCCCCGGAATTTGATGGATGGAAAGGGACT
>CAJPEX010002445.1:0-39436 GCA_905338405.1 Notodromas monacha
TTATGGAATGTTATACTGTATGACTGTATGATCTTCATTTTCTTTTTTATGGTATACTGTATGATCTTTTTTTCAGACATGCAGAATTCAGATTCAACCTTGGAAGTGGACCACTGAGCATCAGATCGCAATTTCCACTTCAGCTTGGCCACTGGCACACAATCACTGCTAAAAGGTAAAAAAAACTGTTTTCAAGAGTTGATTATTTCAGATTTCCTGGTTTTTTTTTTAGATTTTGTTAAGATTAAAATTGACAGTACTAAGAAGTTTTTCAGGGTCTATGGAACTTTGTTGAAAAAATAATTGCATCGCATGCAGATTTATTGAAGTACTGTACAATAATTTTTTTTATGATCTATAATAATTTTTCAGGTATCAGAGAGATGGTTTGCTGATTGTGGATGATGAACCAGGGGTCGCTCAACGATCCCCCGGTCATTTGTCCACTCTGAATGTTGCCAATGATCCTCTTTATGTTGGTGGCTTATCTTGGGACCAGGACCATTCATCCCTGAAAAAGCAAGTCTTTGCATTGCTCTAACATTGGATTATGATTTTTAAATCCTTTATTTTTTTCACAGAATCCAGACCAATGTTGGGACCAAAAAGGGACTGGTTGGTTGCATTCAGAAGTTGGTCATAAATGATGAGAAGATTGACTTGACGGAAATTACTTACAAAAGTGTCAGGGTGACGCCATGTTCACCCTCACCTTGTGATGTTGCTCCTTGTTTGAACCATGGGTCCTGTTTTGCATCAAATTTGACACACTTCCATTGTCTATGTTTGCCAGGATACACTGGTAAGTTTTGCAACAGAATTTTCACAAAGTAAATAATTTTTTAAATTATTATAACCACCTGTCCTTTATCATTCATCATCAATTTTGATGCACCAAAGGGGACCCTAATGACCACAAGCCTAATGACCACAAGTGTATGTGGTCGCATTTAATGAGTACCTCACCAGTTTTAACACTTAGACAGTGGAGGGTTCCTGGCTATCCTGTGGCAAGGTTGGGGATTTTCTTGAGGGGGGGGGCACTTCAGTTTGACCACAGGTCACTGAAATGCTCCCAGTTTGCCAAAGCTTAAGTTGGGAAAATCTGGGTGCAGATAAGTCTCAGGAAATCCCCTATGTTAATCCTATGCTGGGAATGCATGAGAAAAGGTCACCCACGGAGGAATTTTTCTTATTTTCAGGCAAAAATTTTCTGATGGATTATGAAAAATATTGGCATATTTCCTGACTTGAGCCTTGGCTCAAAAATCAAATTTTTTAATTTGCAGCCCTAATGGGGACAAAATTTGGCAAAAATGTCCTGACTTTGCTGCACAAGGGTTAATAAAAAAACCTGACTGAGCTAAAATAATCATGCACCCAATGTCCTAAGAACTAACTGATCAATTACCCAAATAAGATAGTCCATGCATTAGATGAAAAATAATATACAATGTGGCCCAATGATAGGAGATATTGTACCTGCAATTTTTGTTCAGCTGTGCCTTTATGTTGTTAAGTCTGCATGCTGGATCACAATATTCCTTGGATTTCAATGGGAAAATTTTCATTAATTTCCTTGTTTGTAAAACATATTTTGAAAAATTGCCTAAAGAATTGTGGAATATTTTTTTTAAGTTCTTTTTTTATAGAGAGTGTCCATTTTATTGACACAACAGTGAGACCCTGACATGCGGACACCCTGGCATATGAATAATTTTACTTCAGGGACACTTGTGAAACTTTAAAAACCCCCACAATCCAGACAGTGTCTTAACAGTTAACACACAAACAATTTTCCAATATTTCTATAAAATACTGATAATTCTTATTTTTCAAAATTTGAACATCTATACAAAAAATTCATATACATATTTTTATATTTCAAAGAATTGAATTGAATTTCATTAGAAACTTACTCAAATTTATAATCAGAAACTGGTTAATTCTGCCCTTTTTTCAGCGTTCTCTTACTTTTCCCTAACATCTGTGCACAGTATAGCAGGACTTATTTTATTTTTATTTGCTTGTTGGGGTGTCTTTTATGGTTAAAGTTTGAATTCTGTGTGGTTTTCTTTTCTGCACAGGTATATTCTGTATCTTTAAGTTGAAAAACACAGTTTGTTCAAATTTTGGAGTGATTTATTCCTACTTTTTGATGAACTGGAGAACCAATAAAATAAATTCCCATTGAAGTCTATGAGAAAACATGATCCAGAATTCAAATTTTTCCACATAAGGACAAGGGATATAAGTACCAATTATGTCCACATCTTGGGGTTACACTGTATTTTAATTTTTTCTTCTTCTGTAAGGTGGTAGATGTGAGAGCCACCAAATGAACCATTGCTTGGAGAACACTTGTGCAGGCAGACATGGCAAGAAAAACCATTGCACAAGGAAAGAAGATGGGACTTACACTTGTCAGTGCTCTGAGGAAATGGCAATTCCGAGTGCCAGTGACTGCGTGGAAGCTGGCAACCCTGCTCAGTCCCCATTACTCACTGCTAATCAAGAAAGTGTGCATTTCTTCCCGGGTTCTCTCATCCAATTGGCGCCGGTTTTATCCGCAGCGCAGGTAAGAGGCTGAATTAGGTTTAAATGTTTAATGCGTGCCGTGCTAAAATTGGCTTAAATACTATAATACGCTCACTGACCCCTTGCTTCGTGTTTATAGGTGCTTTCCTTCGAGCTGTGGATAATGCCGGAAACCAGAAATGGGGTCGTTGCGTACCTGGGGTCGACCCCACAAACCCCTCAAGATTCGGAAAATTACGCGAATAATTCGGCTCTTGCGGGTGCGGATTTTGCTGCCATCATTCTGCGTGACGGCAGGGCTAATTTTCTGTTTGACCTCGGAAATGGCTTGTGCAATGTGACGTAAGTGCATTCCAGGGAAGAATTCATTCGCCGTTTTTTTTCAGCAAAAATCCAACCGTTTGCTCAATAACTTTGAATTTTCGAAAAGTTTCTGTTCTGGTACTTGCTTTTCTGAGCCCATGTCAGGTACAGTATTTTACTCTTATAAAGTTGAACCTCTAACTCAATTGGACCTGCAAAAAAATCAACTTGGCGAGTTTTTGAGTTGGGGAAACTTGCATTTTTGCTAGGGGGGGGGATTAAGAATTTACAGGAATGATTCTAAACCAGTGATCTTTTGTGCCTTGGACTGTTTCCTAAATGAGTTTGACATGATGCTGAAATTGGAAGCAAGGGTTCATACAACCAATTAGTCTCACACTTCTTTTTGAAAGACATGCATTTTTCATTGGGTCTCCAGAAAATTTATAGAAGGTTTCAGGTGGGAAGTCATTGAAGTAGAAAGGTTCATAATACCTTGTTCTTGAGGGAATGAGACATGGTCTAAATTAAAATTTGAAAATGTAGGTTTTTTAGCAGGTTTGAGTTATCAAGTTCCAATTGTAAATGGAAGCATATCTTGAAATATGTCAAAGGAGTATTTTTGGGAGCCTAAAAATAATGCGAATCTTATAAAATATATCAAGGTTTTCCGTGAGGATACATTGTACTTTTAGATGTTAAGATGGAATGGGATTGTAATGTGTCTTGATAGGGTTATGAAGGTGCTAAGTACTGTTTGTTTGAAAGAGTGTGTGGCAGGTATTTGAATACTTTCTGTTTTTTGCAAAATTTAAGTTTAGATCCAATGGAGCAGCTATTGTTGAATGCTTTAAAAAATGAGAAAGGTGGGCTTAAAGAAAGGGTTCTCAAAATTAAAAATAAAATAATTTATTTCAGCAGATAGGTGAAAGTGTGTCTGAAACGCTATTATAGGAGAAAAGCCAACTTTTATTTTTCATCAGATAATTTCAACTGCACCTGTGTTTTCAAAATTTCAAATAAAAATAGCAGACTTAATTGCTAATTTTGATAAGTTTATCAGGCTAAAAGAAATTTCCCAGAAGCTAGCCAAAAAAAGAAAAGAAAACCTGTGGACCAGGGATGGTTTGAAGACTGTGGGTTGGGGAACACTGGCCGAACACATGGAGAATGGATTAACAATGTTTTTATCTTTTTTTTTTTATGCTGGGGTAAAAATATTTACAACTTATTTGTGTGATGATGACTCGCAAGATAATTTTTTTTTTTTTTTGGGAAAAGCCCGCTCGGTGTATACATGCAGTATAATAAAATGAATCATTTCGTCTCATATTGCTTCGACAGCCACCCCAAGAACTTGTCCCCAGGGCGTTGGTGGAAAATAAAGGCGTCTCGCGTGGGTCGGTCCGGAAAACTGCAGGTCGACAAAGACCCCGTGGCTGTGTGCACGTCCCCGGGCAAACTGGAGGAGCTGAACGTGGACTCTCCACTGTTTCTCGGGGGCATCGGGGACGATTATTCCCGAACCCGTTTCGGCGGGTACGGGAACGGGAACGACGACGACGACAAAACGTCGGGCCAGTTTGCGGGTGTCCTGCAGCGCATCTTTGTCAACGGGGACCAGATCCCGGACCCGTTTCGGGCCGCCAAGGCTCTGCGAGGCGTGCGGAGGTTCCGGGGCCCGCCTTGCTTTCCGAACCCGTGTTTGAACGGGGGCACTTGCGTGCCCATGTTGGCGAGGTTTCATTGTTCCTGTGCCATGGATTTCACCGGGAAAACGTGTCAAGAACGTAGGAGGACGATATGTTATTGACGTGTCCCTTCGACGTTTTTTTATTATTATTTCGTTTTGTTGTTCCGCAACCAGTTATGATTCAGCAGTTGACATTTTTGAGGGTTGTCCCACTGATGTTTTTGTCATCGCGAGGGAGGATTTAGTCTTTCTTGAAAAACTATATATATTTTTTTCAATTCTCTCCAAAATACAATATTAATAGATATTGGCGAGCGATCGATTGATAGTGATCCAACGTCCTCGTAATTTTTGGAAAATTGGCGAATTTTTTTACACGCGAATAATCTGTGAACAAATTTGGTTCTTGGTCCGCTATTCTGCCTTCAAGAATTAGCATCATTCACATGTTCTGCTGATTTGTTTCAGATATAACCAGGGAAAAATTACTGAGACCCATTGAGTTCGATGGAGCGACACCTTTGGAATTCAATAACAACATATTTTCGAGGTAGAATAATGTCTTCGGGTAGAGTACCTTATTGCTCAACTTTAGTGAAGAACCAACCGCGCAGTTCATGAACTTTTTTCCTCTGCTCAGCGTCAAGTCAGAGACAAGAAATGCCTTCGAACTCATGTTCAGAATGGAGACCAATGTTTCATCAGGACTTCTGCTTTGGTCTGGGAAACCTGGCCCCGGGGCATCCCGAGATTTTCTCGCCATTTCTCTCTCATACGGATTTGTGGAGCTGGGGTACAATTTAGGCAGAAACACGAGACCTGTGTTTCTCAAGTCACAGGTGATCAATCCATTCCCTTCCTTGTAAAAAAAAATCAGCATCATCAGCATATTACTTACCATCTTTAATCATTAAAACTATAAAATAATTAGGTACGGTTTTTTAATCATTACAGTAGTTTATTATGGCGCTGGAGTATAAGTACTTTATTGTACAGTATTTCTATGGTCTGTTATATTTTTTTCTACAATGTTACAGGTGTACTCTCTCTCTCTACAATGATCTTGTCTACAAAACAATTTCTCTGGAATTAAAATTGAGACTAAATTTATGTTCAATATCAAGTCTTTGATAGATCCAACAGCTGCAAATTGTCAAATAGAAAAAAAAGGCAGATGAAATGCAATTGAATTCAACTTTCATTTAATTATAAATGACAGTTTCAAGACTATTTTAGTTCCTAAAATAAATCAATAAATTCACTGAGAACCAATTTTTTTTTCATACAGGATTACGATTGTTGCCTAACTTAAGCTGAAAAAGCAAGGTCTTTAATCTACTTGTTCTCAAATTTATGCAATACTGGTGGAAATTGAAATGGAAAACCTGTAGAGAAATCAAAATATCAAATGGACCTTTTTTACAAGTGTGTCTCCTAATCTCATTTTATTTCATTTTCAGGTGAAAGTGAATGATGGCAATTGGCACAGAGTGGAAGTGAGAAGAAAACGTCGCTTGAGCTTTCTGCAGGTAGATGACTCCAACCCTCAAAGAAGACTGGCTGCCCCAGGGGCATCAACTCTCAATTCGAATGGCAAACTTTGGATAGGTGAGCAGCACAACACTTCACATAATGCAATAAGTACTTTTCTAAAATTCAAATATGAATTCTTGACACAACCTATGCAACCAGAAGCAATGTTATGCCACTTTCTTGGGCTCCTTCATTTATTTTTCAATAAACATAAATTGTTTCACCCCTCTGGCTACCCTTGAGATGAGAAATTGAAGTGCTGGAAGGATCACTCCAAGGATTACATTCCAGTCCCTTTCTTCTGTGCAATATACTCTATTATATACATACTTAAAATTCTACTATATTCTCAATACTGTGGTAGGATCTTGTTACAATAAACCTCAAATAAAAAATGCATTGCTGTGCTACAATAATATTTTTCACAGGTCCTTGCTCAATAGCAACAGCATTATTTGTAGCACTTCCAAGAAATGCTTCCTTTTAATGAAGTTTTTCCAGATCTTGATGGCTTTGTTGTAAGAAGATATTACTGGTCTATGGAAATGTTCTGGTATCAAAAATGTAGAAATGCTTTCAGGCATTTAAATCTCAGATTTCTGAAGCAAACTCATACACATTTTTAACCCTAAAAACTCTAAAAATACTCTATTTTCACTCTGGCGTAATAAAAAGGAGATTATAATGCCAAAAGCTCATCAAATGTAATCAAACTCTGGGTTTTGATAGTAGCTGTTTTTGTTGTTGTTACTTCTAACCCCCTTTTTCAAGATCCATTTGCAATAATTTGACTGTGCCTTTTACTGATGCTTTGTAGGCATTATTTCCCTCATTTTGGCAATGTCAGTTATTCCAGATTACCTTCAAAAATGTCAGTGATAAATTACTACAGATCTACAGTATCCTTACTTAACATATCCTTACTTAACAAACTGCTCAGTTAACAAATATAAATGTGGCTCACAAACTTTTTCTTTTGTGGAAATTCCAAATTTACAAATTCAAAATTACTGTATATTCAGAGGCTGAAATGTATTATGCAATAGAAGTGAAAATAATTCACCTATGCCACTGATTTTAAAATTCCTTCCTATGCGTGATTAGAATAGCATTGGAATCAAATGAGAAGAACTGGGATAAAAAAATTTCACGCATCCAAAAATAACACACAAAGCTGAACCATGGCAAAAATTAAAAATTATGACACAGGCTCTGGCAACCAAATTCCTCAGAAGTACAGTATCTTCAGTTTTTCAGCAAAATATTTTTTGTAAAATTACCTTAAGCAAGTCTTATTGTCCAAAGCAAAACCAAAGGCAGCTAAAGTCTACAGCATGAAAAGTTCATTATGCAAGACATTAAGTATAGAGCTGTGTTCCCCAACCTTATTGGGCCTGCAGACCAGCAAAATTCCATAGCAAATTTTGCTGACTGATAAATTCCCAAAAAATCTTCTGCAGACCAGCAAAGTTTCATAACATTTTGTGCATGTTCAAAAAAATGCATGCTTTTTTGCAAAAATTAACTTGAGAACCAATGAAGTAGCTATAGTGGAACTTCTTCAAAAAATTAGGAAGGTAGGATTGGAGAAAGGTTTCTCAGAATGAAAAATGACGATAATTTATTTCAGCATGTGACAATGTTTCTCAAGTGTTATTAGGAGAAGTCAAGTTTTAATGAATGAATGAACAGAACACTTTATTTGCCGCTTTTCAGCATTCACAAGGTACAATCAAGATTTCCACATCCAAACCTCCTCCCCACCCAACCCAAATCCCCTCAAAGACATTTAATCACTTCAAAGCAGGAAACAAAGCTCAAATTGATGACAAAAATAACATCCACAAAATACAACTGTAAATCTGACATGTATGCATACACAAGTTTTATTTTTTCATGATTTCAACTGGCATGGTCTTTTTCAAATTCTAAATAAAGATGACATATTTACATACACTGCCCCGTCAACTTTTTATAATTGTATTATGCTGAAGAAAATTTCCCGCGGACTGACAAAAACCTTCTGCGGACCAGCGCGGGTCCGCGAACCACTGGTCGGGGAACACTGGTATAGAGAACAGAGGTTACAATTTTTGACGACGAATTCGCCTCAATTTTTCCATCAGGTGGTGCAAAAAATCTGCCGCCGAAATTACCACCGCAGTACTACGAAGGATTCGTCGGCTGCCTGAAATCCGTGCGAGTCAACGGAAAGCAACTGGAAATCCTGCGCCACATGACGTCCATCGAAAATCTGAATTTCTGCACATCAGAAGACAAACCCAACGCAACTTGATTCTCCGAAAAAGAAAAAAAAGAAAGGAAAAAAATTTAATTCCCCGCCCTTCTGTTTTTTTCTACCCTAACCCCGCATCCAAAGATGGTAAATAAACGGAACTTGGGATAGAAACCGGTCTCATAAATTATTGCGTTCTTGGCATAACATCCGTTGAGGTCATGAACCCCGAACTGGCATGAGGGAACAACGGTTACTTCCTTCCGTTACAATAGCCTCGTCCAGAGAGCCTGATGGACCTTAAAGATGGGCTTTAGTTCTTACCCGACCTTCGGTTCGTCGACGATCTGCAAAATATTTTTTGGCACTCGGATCTCGGCTACGGAACGTGTGTTGTGTGTTCTTTCAAAGTTAAACTGTAGGGTGCCTTCGAAGGACATGCTGAACAGCCTCGCATCAGCATTTCCATGCACGAATTTTGCGCGCGTGAAAAAATACGCATGCTTTACACGTGCTTTAACAGTGAATTTTTGCGCATGTGCCGGTCAGTGATACAGCAGCGAACACGGCTGAAAAAGTGTACGTAATGTACAACAGAATGTGACGTGTGAAAATCGGCTAAATTTGATGCAACTAATCTTGGTTCTGATTTCTGAGCCTCTGCCAAGAAAAGCTCTCGTAAAATATGCATAAAACGGTGATCATCTGAATTCGCTTCCATGCTTGATTTGCTATAAAATAAATGCTGGGCAGATGAATTAAATTATGCACATTCCTATTAAACGTATAAAATCATAGTTTCCTCGCAGTTTCAGGCCTTAACCTGCGTTTTGAAAATGGAAGAAAACCTTTATTTTCCTGTTTTCCTTCAAGTAACGAAAATTCTAATGAAAAAAATAAGTAATTATTTATGAGCACGTCTAGCCAAAACATTTTCGATACCAACCCAACCGGTAACTAGTAGAAGTTGCAAAAGCAGCAACATATGTGGAGATCAGTTTAAATTAATTTATTTTAAATGGCCAGAGAAACCATAAAAATATGTGGGACATTTACGAAAATGAAGTCATTTCAAAGCCAGCTAATTTATTATTTCACGAAGACTAAATTCAGCTTCGTTGAATTTTCATCAGGTATTTAAATGTGTAGTCCGAATAAAAGGCATTTCTTACTTCGCGAAGTGAAGAAAGCACTTCTGCACCTGGAAAATAAAGTGTACAAAGAGATTTCTGTTATCCATGACGGATTCCGCATAGTGAAATTTACTGCGAATATCTTCAGCAGAAGCTGAAAACAAATGCAAATTTTTCGGACATCGTGGCTGAACCTGTTCGTATCTATCAAATTGGTTCGAATTTTAACCTTTCATCACTGATTAATGGAAATTCATCGCAAATTCAACGCATGAATTTCACTCGTCAATTTTTTAAAAACATGCTGACACCTGCTAATTCACTCGATTTGAGGAAGAAGTCCACAGATAATTTTTATTTGTCAAACCACAGTTCGCGTTTTGTTAGGGCTGACACTTCAAATTTAACGCTGGCTTCTTCTTCTGCAGAACATTGTGAATTTCCGAAAAGACCAGAAAATCAGCATGAAACTAACCTCATATATCGGATTGCCGATTATTTTGGGGATCGCGTTCATTCGCGTCGAAGCCGGGGGTCGAACAGAAAATGGATTAATCTCGCCAAACTCCTCGTGGCCCGAGTGGTTCGTCGAAATCTTCATTGACTGGCTGCATTCAGCACAAGCAAGAAATTTTGTCAACTGGTTCATCACTTCACTATCGGACTACTTTGTGAGGGACCGAACGGACCAGGGATCAGTTCTGAACCCAGCGTTTCAACTGGATTTTCTAGAAGGGTTCTTCAAGCTGAGGGAATTGGCCACACCGCTTCTTTTAACTCTGGGTACATTCACGTCCAGAATTTTGTTTGGTTGACAAAAATTAAAAGTTGTTTTTTATTCGAAGAAAAGCGTCGGATTTCTACGATCAACGCACTTTTTAATCATCGTCCACGATTTTCAAATTTTCCCTTCACAACTCGAATTCACACAACCGGGTGATACGAAAATCCACAGCGATCACACTCAAAATGAGATTTGAAAGGCACCTGTATACAGCAATGAACGATTACCCCCCCATAAGAGAACCCAAAGTCTTAGTAGAACTAACTTTACATACAATTTCTAAAATATTCCGCTGGTCCCTTGAAGTTCATTTGCGGTTTGACTGTGATAGAATGACAGGAAGACACACGCCAATGTGGATAAACTAATCCAGATATAGGCTTCAGTGGTCCAAATCCGAACAGAAAATCAGATTGTACAGTAATTTTTACTCCGAGGGTGAAACGCAATGACAAGTCCTGAAATTTGTACCTTGAAAATATTTGTATGTTATGAATGACTCAATATTCAAGCTCTTCGTGAAATTCCAAGTCCAACTGGCTTTTGTTTCACAAAATACAGGACGACAGCGATTCGAAAAATACCGAGAACTTCGTCAAATCACTGAAGTGGTAACCAAGACTTTCCAAATGAGCAATGCCAAGATTCGATTTTTTTCCAAATTTTGAAAACACTCCCATTAAAAAAGTCGTAGAGCTGAATACGATGTCTGATCCACTCGGTGATCGACTATAGTCCATTCTTCATGCCCAGAACGAGAAATCGGATCAGTATATTCCAAATTCTTCCTCATATTCCAAACTGAATGCCTGACATTCTCGAACCACTGACATGATTTAAAACGAAATTAGTCAGGAATTCACACCATCTACTTCATGAGGTTTATACTCACGAAGTTGAAAACTTGCCACAGAATGATAGAATCCGCAGACAGCCTTCGGTTTCATCATCGCAAGCAATTTCACATCATCAACACGTTGTGTTCCAAAGACGTTCAGCTTGTGCTCTTCGTACCATTCCGGCAAAATTTTCTTCACCTCATAAATAGGATAGAACGTTTAATATTTTTCACAGGGATCGGAACACTGAAGGCGGTCAGGAGAAAAGCTCCCAATAGCACATTAGCCCAGCAAAATTCATTCTATATGATCAGCTGTTTCACACCGCAAGATGGAATCCATGCCAACATTAAAAATGTGTTATCATTTTCTTCTACATAGCCTGACTTCAGAACTCAGAAGTCTACTGGAACGAAAACTATTCACAGAGATATGACTCAGTATATAACGAATGCATAACCAATTTATTTAATAAACGCATACTGCTAAAGCAACTGGCGTAAACCCGAGTTCGCAGTAGAATAGGCACCGAACAATGAAGTTTAAAACAGAGACTTTTAGAAGCGTAAACGTGTTGTATAAATTAGCAAAATATGATCTTAAAATTTTTAATTTCACTTTCCGCAATAGGAGAGTTTATATCCCACAACAGAAACCATGGGTCATTTTTGCGTCGTGCTTTTTGCCTGGTGTTTCTTTTTTTTTCTCTCATCACTGAAGTACTGTACTTGAGAGTGAACACTCACTTCGCATCGGAACTTCTTCGGAATGAGTTTGAACAAAGTCAAGTGCGGATGGTACTCCTTACGGTCTACAACTTCAAATTCGTCGTACGCGGAATATATGTTCACAAGCTTCCTCCTCAGCACGTATATTTGATCCAACGAATCGCCAGGAGCTGGTTTAGCGAACAGGACTTCGTTATCAAAATGCCCCAAGGATGCAAATGGCACTTCCAACGGGATATCTGTAGTTAAATCACACCCAGAAAGTGCTTCGGTTGCAGTTTTCACATCATCCTCTGTGGCTAATTTTAAAACAGCCAGCGTGATGTGAAACGTGGCCGGAGAAATCATGGCACGCTGAAGCTGTGGTGCATTTTCCACAACGGCCTCTTGAACTCTCCGCAAGTTCTCGACCAACTGAAGGAGTAAAAGGATTCGATTGCTCCACTATTCAACATCTACTACATAAAGAGGTGCAATCGAGCTGGTACCTGTGGATTGTCCACACGGAAACCGATGAAATAATTGTACGGCCGAAAAGTACGTTCTGGCTCCGAATTGTCTTCCACCGGAAAGTTTCTATTCCTCTTCCTTTTTCGCCTTCTACTTTGTTGACCGGACGTGTCCGGATAACGCTCTTCGCGTTCGCACGAAATTTCTAGCATGACGCGCGGCCAAGTTCAGTACTGTAAATGTAAAGGGCAGTGTTACAGAACAAGCACTTTTTTCCCCTTCCTCTGGAAATCATAGAATAAAATCTAGTACTGTACCATTAATCCATTATCAAGCACAGGTATGAACATCATGCAATCAGAGCTGCGTCCCAGTTCAGTTAATTCATTCGTCCGGGACAGAGCGAGTTGGTCGAACTCCGAATATCACAAATCACGAGAATCTCAGTCCACCGGAGTACAGTACTGTACAGTAAGTGTTCGGCCGGTATAGTAAATGTACGGTGGTTGAAGGAGGTCAGGTACACTGGTGATTGTATTTTCTTCTTTTGCACAAGTAGGAGATTCGGGAACAGTCACAAGAGTGGCACTGGGCGCGTTGTAGAATGATTGGAGACGGAGCTGCGGAGTGTCAGGAGGTTGTTGTAGTACTGAAGCGTTGTCCCTTTTTGCGCGCTTAAGTGCTGGTGCTGTTGACCCTGGGTCCTGTTAGGTTCTCTTGTGTTTCTGCGGCGGATGTTGTTCCCGGTTGGGGTCCGTTAGGTTCCCCTTGTTCGGTTCGTCGGATGTGCTTCCCCGGTTTGGCTTAGGGTCGTGTCCTTGCGGTTTTATGCGATCTGTGGGAGAGATAGTGTTTGGCAGTAATGTGTTTTTGGTGTTTGTGTTCTTTTTGTGATAAGGATCTCTCACTCTCCCCCCCCCAAAAAGACGCTTGTTGCCAAGTGGAGGGGTCGTTGGCCCCCGTGAGTAGGCAGGGCCCGCGTGTCCGATTCCTGACGGCCGTGCAATAAAGGTGCTTGCAGACATGGTCTGCCGTGTCAGAACGGTTGTGTGGCCGGGCGTAGTGGTGTTCTGTTGTCTCTGTCGGCGGTTCCCGTGTTGTCGGTGCACAGAGGAACTTCAGGTGTTTCTCGTACCCCTGTTGAGGGGCCCGGGTCCCATGCACCCAGGGTTGTAGTTCCCATGCCGGGATGATGGCGATGCGGGCATCGGTGCCGACGGTGTACTGGCCTGGCGCAAGCAGGCGGAGGATCATGAATGGACCAAGGCGTCGTTTGCGAAAACGTCGGGATGCTGCATGGAGTTCAGTGGATGCGGTGCGTGGGCGTACAGCGACCATATCCCCCGGATAGAAGGTGGGGTGTTTGGCCCGGTTGGCCTGCTGCAACGATTGCCGCTGTTGTTGTCGGAGATAGTTGGCCACTGCTTCGGTTTTTACAGCGTTCGGCGGAACTGCGCCGAAGTGATTGTTGGCCTCCATGCGTGGGTCCTTGCCCAGGAAGACTTCGCTTGGTGTAGCCCCCGTCGAGGTATGTGGCGTGAGATTATACGCCGCCACGGCTGTCGGTAAGTAGATATGCCAGTTGGCACTGTCCCCTTTTGCCAGTTTTGCCTGGATTTGTCCAATGGTGCGAATGGCCCGTTCGCATGTCCCGTTGCCCTCCGGGTGATTGGCCTGCGCAATGTGTTGTTCGCACCCCGCCGGTGTCACAAATTGGCAAAAGGCACGAGATTTGAAGATTGTAGCGCGGTCCGAGTGGATGGTGCGGAACTTTCCCACTTCCTGGAAGATAGTATGGATGTTGGCAATGGCCGTTGCCGTATCCGCTCGTTGTACTGGGGTGGCGACCAGGAACTTGGAGAATTGGTCCATTGCTATGAACGCGTATTTGTGTAGCCCGGTAGATCGCAGGAGGGGCCCGTAGAAGTCGATACAGAGTCGGTCGAACGGTTTTGTCACTGGTATTCCGGTCATGCGTTCTCCTGTGATTTTTGTGCTGTCGTTGTACGCGAAGCATTCGGGGCAGTCCACGAGTTGGCGCCAGATTGTGTGCCGCATGTGTGGCCAGGAAAAGCGTGCGCGGAGTGTGTGCAGCACTTTCTTCCAGTGTGCGTGCCCCAGATCGATGTGGTAGCGTTCTATGACTTCGCGGTATTGTCCCGGGTGCACCGCCAGGCGTAGGTCGGCTGCCTGGATGGAGACCCTACTGAGGGCGTCGGGCGCGTGTAAGGAAGCGCCAGGCCGGTATTCGATTTCCCCTTGGTATTGTCCAAGCTTCATTTGCATGCGAATGAGGCGGGAGGATTTGAGTTTGCCAAGGAGCGGCTGGTGGTCCGTTATCATTCGGAACGCTTGGTGCTCCAAATAGTGACGAAACTTCTTTGTTACGGCCCAAACCATTGCAAGGAGCTCGCGTTTGGTGTTTGTGTATCGCGTTTCCGTCTCTGTGAGTACCCGGCTGGCGTACTGAATGACGGCTGGCCCGGTTTCGGGGTGTACCTGGACCAGGACCGCCCCAAGGCTTGTGGCAGAGGCGTCGGTGTGCACTTCAATAGGTTGCTGTTTGTCGTAGCGTTCCAATTGAGCTGCGTTGGCAATCGCGGTTTTCAGATCGTGAAACGAGGTCTCAGCCGGTGTTGACCACCGGAGGGTCATGCTAGGTTTGGCCGGGATGGTGGTGCGCAGCACTTTCTCCGCCGTAGCAAAATTGAGGGGTACATGGGCCCGTAGATATGTTGCAAGGCCTAGGAACCGCTGCATCTCTTTCGTGGTGCTAGGACGAGGATATTGCTCCACCGCGGTCAGGTTGTGTGGAGCTGGCCGTGCTCCAGTTTGGTCGATGATTAGTCCCAGAAACTCGATCTGGGTGGCGAGGAAGGTGGATTTGGCGATGTCGATAGCTGCCCCAGCCTCGTCCAGGGCTGTAAGGACGTCCTGGAGGTTTTGGCACACCACAGCGTAGGTGTCGCCGAAGACGATAATATCGTCAATGTAGGCTAGGCACTTTGTTAGGAGATGTGGCTGCAGGATAGAGTTGATGGCGCGTTGGAACAGTGCTGGCCCGTTCCGTAGTCCGAAAGGCAGTACCGCATACTGCATCTGTCCTTGGGGCGTCGAGAAGGCCGTCTTTGGGCGGTCTTGGGGCACAATGGGCAGATGGTGAAAAGCGCTGTGTAGATCCACTGTGCAAAAAAACGCGTTGCGTCGGCCCAGGGCATCGATCAGGTCCTGGATTATTGGCATCGGGTAGTTGTCCTGGACTAGCAAGGTGTTGAGTTTTCGGTAGTCCTCGACGAGTCGCCATCGCTGTCCTGCGGGGGCATCCGGTTGTCCGTTTTTCTTTGGCGTGAGGAACGCCGGTGAATTGTAGGGGGACGTTGCCGGCTCAATGATGACGGCCTGGACGTATTCCGCGATGATTTCCTTGAAAGGTGCGAGTTTGTCCGGCGCTTGGCGGAATGGTGGGGATGCTGGCGGTGCCCCGTCTGTGGTATCCAGTGTGACGGTGTACTCGGGGAGGCATCCCCATTGTCCGGACCATTGGAAGACGGCGTCCTGATGCTGGAGCAGGATGTCGCGGATTCCCTGTTGTTCGTGTGTCGTACCATCGACAAAGTGTATGCCGTGGCCTGCGATGAGGGCTGGCTGGGCCCGTCGTTTGGAGTGGTAGCGGTAGCCAACGTACAGGCGGTTGCCTTCCAGGCCAATGGTGAGGGGTAACTGGCTCATGAGGTCGCGTCCCACGATGATGCGGTGGGCTGCGCGTTGGAGTACCCAGAGGGGCGTTGGGTAGGGTCGCTCGTGTATGACCAGATCTACTTGTACTTTGGCGGTGATGCGGATGTTGGTTGTGTCCGCGGTAGACACCGTTACGTCCGTCGATATATAGGACAGTCCCAAATGGGTGGCCCACTGATGCTCGATGAAGGAGTGGGAGGCGCTGGTGTCGATCATCGCGTCGCACTGTTGGTTGCAAATGGCAATGCGGATGAGGATGGGGTTGGAGGCGGTTGCGACAGTGTTGAGGAAGCAGAGCGCCGCCGTGCCTACTCCCTCCATCCGTTTCCCGTCTGCTGGGTACATTCCTTGGCGTGGTGTCCCGTTTTCTGGCAGGTTGCACACGGTAGCACGCTGCTGGCAGTAGCACCGTCGGTCTTCTCCTTGTCGTCGCGGTCCCGTTTTGTGTAAGCGGGGTGCTTGGTTTCGCGGAAGCGGGCCCTGCACGTGTCTGTTGTGTGTCCCTGGGACCGATGCCAGTCGCAGTATAGCTTGGTTCCCGGGGACGCCCGGGGTGGGCGGTCTGCTCGTGGTTTGTTGTTGGTTGTGGGTCCGGTTCCGGTGTCTGATTGTTCGTCCAGCAGGTTGCGGATACTGTCGGCCAGGTCAATCAGTTCGTCCCACTGGATGTCCGGTTTTGTATTCAGCTTTGCTCGGAGTTTGTCAGCAATTCGTCCATCCGCCACTTGAAGGAGCTGTTTGATGAGCATTGGATGCATCACGTGAAGATGATCCGGGGTGATGTCGTCAGGTGCCAGTCTGAGGAACAGCTGATAGTCGTCTTGCAGTCGTTTGGCAAAGCATCGGTACGTCTCGTTGTTTTTGAGTTGCAGCTTTCGGAATCGGCGCAGGCGTTTGTACTGCGGTGTGGGATGGAAACGGGTGATCGCTTTCACCATTTCTTCGAAGGTGCGGGCCCCCGTGGCATACGCCCGTCGTGCGGTGTTCGAGACATCGCGGGACGTGTTGTGGATGAGGCAGCGGACTTTGTCGTTGTCGTCGACGTTGTCGATGATCAGTAATTCCCGGAGCCGGATGGCGTAGTCTTCGAAGTCTTTGTCCGCGCACTGTTTTGGCAGGTCGGGTGCCCGGTGATCGTGTACGCACCGCGATGGCGGTGGCGGTATGCGGGGCCCTGACATGAGAGTGGTGTGCCCTGCTTCGTCATTGTTGGATATCTGAAACATGAGTAACGTTACTGGTGAAATCTGTAGGTTTTCCAACAAGGTGACGTAGCTGGTTTTTTCTCCGGTCAGGGGCCTTTCGGCCACGTAAGTCTCCGTGAAGCGTTGCAACGTCTGGAGGGATATGAAGTCCCATGGATGCGGTGTGGAGGTGGATGAAAGCGCGCTGGGCGGCCTGCCCAGCGCTGTCGATGATGCGTCGGACGAGGCGTTCTCCGCAGAGGGCCCCGGGAGGTCCGTTGGTGGCACAAGAGACGCCGCACATGCTGCTTGCAGTTGTGCCAGCTCGGTGGCAGCACGTTCCGCGGCGCGAGAGGTCTCAGTGTCACGTGGCATTGTTGGTTTGGTCGGGGATGGGTTCGGTTTTCGGTTTTTTGTTGGCAGGACGAGCCCCCAGTAAGTGTTCGGCCAGTATAGTAAATGTACGGTGGTTGAAGGAGGTCAGGTACACTGGTGATTGTATTTTCTTCTTTTGCACAAGTAGGAGATTCGGGAACAGTCACAAGAGTGGCACTGGGCGCGTTGTAGAATGATTGGAAGAAGCGTTGTCCCTTTTTGCGCGCTTAAGTGCTGGTGCTGTTGACCCTGGGTCCCGTTAGGTTCTCTTGTGTTTCTGCGGCGGATGTTGTTCCTGGTTGGGGTCCGTTAGGTTCCCCTTGTTCGGTTCGTCGGATGTGCTTCCCCGGTTCGGCTTAGGGTCGTGTCCTTGCGGTTTTATGCGATCTGTGGGAGAGATAGTGTTTGGCAGTAATGTGTTTTCGGTGTTTGTGTTCTTTTTGTGATAAGGATCTCTCACTGTACAGTACAGAACATGATAGATCTCTCGAAGCGCGCCTTTCCCACGAAGTGCGCGACGATATGAGATTCTAATAGAATCGGTTGGGATTGAGGAGCGTCGAAGGTCCTTGCCCTATCAGTTACTAGATGTCGCTATATCTGCAGAGTTGACGTCCTCACTGAGTTGACAAACAGGGTGGAGGAAATGCAGTTTCCAGTTTGAATCGTTGACTGATGGATGAGGCTTCTTTCAGGGCTTTTAAGGAAGTGCAGTGCCGTACGGTATTCAGCATATTCGATCCAATTTAAATTATTATTGGTTCCAAGAATTGAGCAGGGGTCTTCAAAATTTAATTGGAACGGGATTCTGCGCGGATTGCATTAGCACAGTTCCACATCAGTTAAATAACAATAAGTTCTATAAAACTGTCCTGTGATGCTTTTCCGTCCAGGTCCAGCAGCACTTTATTGCTTGGAACATTCCTTTTCGAGATCCAGCAACAATATTAAAGCGCGGGTGCTGAAAATTAATATGTTATTGCAGAATTCATAGATAGTTATTATTTTCAACTTGAAGTCCGCTGAAATCCGACGTGAACTGTTAGATCTCGTGCGACAATGAAACTTTCACCAGTCGCTTGCATAATCCTGTGCATTGAAGTTACAATAACTTTCAATGAAAGCTGGGCGTCATCAATCCCTGGAGGTATTCTTGTGAAACTTCGTTATATTTTGCAATCAATTCATTTTCTCCTAGAGATTTCCTTGATTTTCATCCAAAATTTCTCTCTCAAAATCAGCTAATGTATATGGGAGAACGAAAGACAAAATAAAGTGTCAATAATATTACAGTACTGTATTTAACACTGGAAAACAGTAAAAGTGAATGAAAAAGTAGGCGGGGAAGGAAATTTCCATTTATAATAATGATGACGATCTATAATACTTAAGAAATATGATACAGTACAACGAATAATACCAGGATTACCAGCATCTTTCACATCTGATATGCTTCTTCTTTAAACATCAGCTTACCTATACTTAATACGAATACAGCTATAATTTCAAATTTTTATTCTATTTGTAATGGAAGACATTCGAATAATTATTGTTGCGAAACGAAATATAAATATTAATTATTATTCGCCAGATAATTGGCGTTCACATGTTCATCTATTATTGAATGATAACAGCTAGATATTTATTTCTGCGAAGAAACCATCTCGTATACAAAATAAAAGTTACTATCATTATAAACCGACATCCACGACTAAAATTTCAAAAAATACCGCCTGATGGTGAAAATAATCTCAAATCGAAAATGTTTTTCGAACGGAAATTTTCTATTGAAGCTCCGAAGTTCGTCGTCATGTTGTAACCGCGGATTCTGTGTTGATCATCAATTTCTTGATAATTTCGGTTTGATAAACGTCGAGCTTTATCCCCCAGATAATATTCATCATGATGTCCTGCAGAAAACAAGTGCGAGTGCGACCAAAGACGCAAAAGGAAACAGGAGACTTTCGTGCTATTATTGCAGAAATGCTGACTCGTGTCGCGAATTCAATGCCAATCAAACCGTGCATTGCTTGAAATCGCAGTTGTGCGGAGTGATATTCGAGGACGAGTCGCAAGGTTAATTATACTTATAGCGTGGAGATTTCATTCAACATTTTTCTTTGCTTCATTTTTCTTTTGGAAGATTTAATTACAATGATTGATCTTTTTTTTCAGCACGAGTCAATTTTCGGGGTTGCAGTTTTACTGTGAGGGAGAAGCCTGGATGCCGAGTGGTCGAGGGTTTGCCCTTGGGGCATTACGCCTGTTTTTGTTTGGAGAACCTCTGCAATGCTGGGAATTTGAAAATCTCGGCTATTGGCAATTTTAATTTATTGACATTGCTGATAATTTATCAGATGCGCAATATTACTTGAATCCGAAGGAAGATTTTTGTTTCAATTTTTTTCATGTATGATTTCCTATGTTGACGACTTTTTGGATGAAAATAAAAATAAATGCAGGATATTTTTATTCATTTCCTGAGTAGTATGAAAATTCTGGATTGAGTTTTCGGCTCATTTATTGCATTTTCATTGAATCAGCAAGAATAATCATTTTGGATATTTTATCTCATCAGGAATCTTCCTCCATTTGCTGTTGGTAAATGCACGCAAAGCACCTATTAAGTTTAAAGAATTATGGAATTAAATTCCAGAACAGTTTCGAGAATACATTATATGACATTATATTCTTTATAACGAGATTTTCTTTAATACGAAATTCGAGTATTTGAATGGGAAAAAATATTTCACTGGTGCTTTGCGAAACAATTCCTATGAATATATCTACTCTGTGAAAAATGGATGAAAAACATTCTTTCAGGTGTGTTACATGTGAAAAAAAAAAAAAAACGCAGATTTGAAGGAACAATAATCTCTTATTTCAAAAAAGAACATTGTATGTCCTGCTTGTTTATGGGAATCTCATTGATAAAATAAAATTCAAATTATTCTGTTCCAACATTTTTGTACCCCATAATATAAAATCCTTAGTTGGGAGATTTACCAATATGTTATAAACGCTTGCATAAATATAAAAAGACGTATGCTGCCGGTGCAGAACTTTAGCGGAGCGGCATTTTCTAGCTTCAAGTTCTCTTCGAAAATGATGACCGCTTTTTTTTTTAATTATCAGACAATTCATTGCAATTCGAAATTGGAAACTTCGAGTCTGTCTATCGATCTTGACTCTTGGTAGTTTTTTGCAATGACTACCGCAGTTCACATTCTGACTGTATACAGTACTGTACATAGATACAGCTACACGAGTCTAATTTTGGAACTTCCATGTCATCCAATACGTTGCTGCTCCATGTGCAGCAGCAGCACAGTGACTCGCGTTTCAATGAACATGAATACAGTATGACTTGAGTTTTTCCGAGTTGTTGACGTGATCGTTTCAGCACATCGTATATTTATACATATATATACTGCATATGTTTCCGAAGTCATTTTTCTGGACCATATACAGTGCATGCTTGGTTGCAGTTCATGGGCGACAGTGAAAAAGAAAAGTTCGAACAGTATCATAGAAGATTGTTGATCGTGGAATCATAGAAGTGTCGATGGAAATGATGATGAACGACAGTGCTGAGCACCATCACATACACCTGGATGTTCATATCATGACACACGATTATGACATGGACTCCAGTTATGGAGCGAAATTCGTTTTTGGTCATTTATTGGTGGGAATTGGAATGTATTTCAATTGGGTGCTGTTCTGCAGAGCAGCCAAGGCATCTGCTTTTGGTTCCAAGTATGAATTTGATGGATTCTTGTCCAGAATATCGGCTCCCTGGTTCAGACAATACACTTATTTATTATTTTTGATGCCTCTTGTCATGATGGCCATGATGGGTAAGTTGAATATCTATATTATTGCTACATTGATTTCATGCATATATATGCTGTATATATTGGTTCCTGGTCTTTTCTTCATCAGTTGGAGTCTCTATTGTGGGAAATGGCCTCTTCCTAACAGGTTTAAAAGTCACTTTTGAAACTAGTCATCAAGCCATTCCATACACTTTGTTAATTTTGTACATGTGGCTTGAAATCTATGGATGCCATAAGCCTGACAAACTTCACCCACTGCTGCCACATGCAATTCTGACCGCTGGCTTCATTGCATTGGCCTTGTCATACTTAATTTACAGCCACCACGCAAATTACTACGGATCAGTTGTAAGTAGTGTACTGTATAAACATTGTATGCATTACAGTATTCAATACTTGATCAATAATCCTTCTTCGAATTTTCAGTTGGGAAAAATTCAAGGATTCTGTGCGTCAGCAGCAGCAGTTTTTCTTGGGCTGCAGTTCTTCAATCGGGGAGGAGCTGTGGCAACAGCAGCCTGCTATTTTGTTAAAATGACTGGATTTGTGCTGATATTTTTGCCGACATTAAGATGGATTTTAGCTGCAGTCAGCGAACCTTGGGAGCATGCCAGTCCCACAGAGAATGCACATGTCATGCTTATTGCCTTTCTTCTGATGCTGATTGCAGAGGGCTTGTCTTTATTTGTGTCATGCAGGATTTTTCGGTCAACTCGGGGTGTATTTGGGGAACGCAATAGTGCTTATCACATCCTTGATGGTAACAACATATCCAACACTTCAGACCAAAAATACAATGATTTAGAGAAGACGGATATTACAATAAAGATGAATTCCAAGTATGACGAGGAGGGCAATGAGAGCGTATTAAAATCTGGCGATCAGAGTAGCCACAGAATATTGAGGTGCCCCCATCATGTTCCCAGCTATCAAGCATCTTGATGCTTGACGATTGCAAATTATTTCATTTAATGCCGACGAGAAGTGTGAATGTGTGGAACGGTGTATGACTTTAGGAAGAAAATAATACAACATCTGAAGAAAACGTACATGTGAATCACTCAGTAATTAAGATGGTATAAATCCGTATGATTTTACTGCTTTGATTGTCTTCGGCTTACCAAACTATGCCGACTTGGAAATTCGAGCGGCTAGTTCCGCTCACAATCAGAAATAACCCACATCCGAAATCGTGTTCATCGTGAAGTTCGTTGGAGAGCGTGAACGCGAAATAAATGTTGTTGTGTGATGAATGTGCTGTTAATATGATGGGTTTCGTCAATCTCAGGCAGAACGATATCTTTTTGAGTTGCGCACTGTTCATTCCGACGAAAACGTTCGACAATTGATATGGTACGTACGCTTTGTATTTTTGTACTGACTTGGTATTTCGTGATGCTTTTATGTGCAGGGTGAAGGAGAAATCAACCCGAAGGCGTATCCCCTTGCCGATACTGAGCTCACCAAAAAGATCTTGAACCTCGTCCAGCAGGCGATGAATTACAAACAGATGAGGAAAGGCGCGAACGAAGGTAAGTGCACCACTTTCTACTTCATGAATCTGTAAAGGAAGAAGTTGAATGCTTTAGCTACGAAGACTCTCAATCGCGGACAAGCGGAGTTCATTGTGATGGCGGCGGATGCCGAGCCGCTTGAAATTGTGCTCCATCTTCCTCTTCTATGTGAAGACAAAAACGTACCGTACGTTTTCGTGCGGTCAAAACAAGCTCTTGGTCGTTCCTGCGGAGTCTCACGGGCCGTGGTCGCGTGCTCCGTCATTCAGAGCGAAGACTCGCAATTGAAACCGCAGATCCAGTCAATCCAGTTGGAGATCGAGAAGCTGTTGATCTAAGAGTGTGTTGACGCGAGCCTCCCGGCGTTCTCTTTTTTTTGTACTTTCGTTCGTTCCGGGACGAGAAGTAAAATGTTTCCCGATCTCTGAATTATGCTTCAGTTTTTTCAGCGTGTCGAAGTACCTGATTTTGACCATGAGGTTGAACGGATGTTTTTCTCGCAGATATGCTTCCCGAAAGTGACGTGAAGTTTTTCTCACGTCGCAAAGTGCAGTCAATTTGCTTTGCAACTGTTGTGCTCGTTTTATGTGCTACGTGTTTTCTTTTGATTGCTAAATTTTTCCAAAACGCCATGAAAATGCGCCGTTACGACTTGTACGATGCACAAGTAAGTTCTAGCTGGAATTATGTGTGTTCTTCGGAGGTGACTTCGGTTATACCGTGTTCTAGGTTTTGGAAGTTCGACATGCTATTGAAGGATTGGAACGTTCGGAACTCGAAGTAGAGGAGGCTGCAGAGAAGCTCAAAGCGCTAATTGGCCTGAAACCATGAGTCTTCAACTCAAATTTTTGTGGACTTCACATTTGACCTGTGATACGTACCAATTCATTTAGTTATATTTGGAGATTTGTGGGTGCCAATTCGATGCCTGGTTATGATTTGTGTTACCGGAACGGAAAAGAAATGCTCGTCTTCAGTCGTCGATTCGTTTCGATCAGTGGTTTCCACGATTTTCATCCTCAAAAAAAGGACCTAGGTTAGATTCAATCACCGCCTCAAGGTCTGGTCTATTTATTATTCTTTCAACAATTAAAGGTGAATTTTGATGAAAGGAAGATGGGGTGGATCATAAAGAGAGTTCATATATCGTGTGATCAAGACCTTAGTGCTTTTCAGGGTCGAAATTCAAATTTTGCGGTCTTTTCAATAATGTTGAATGCGAAATAGGGTGTTCGATTGTCATGGTCTTCCGTTTTTCCATCGATCATTTTTGGACATAGAACGAGAAAGTACTCATTGAAGTCCGTGCCTCTTGTTTTATGAGCCGAATCGTGTAATCCTGAATTTATCATTGTTTTCTTTCATACTCCTTGAATTCATCCCATCTTCTTCCTAAAATGGCAAGGGAACCTAGATCAGTTGGAGCGTAGAGGAGTACAGTTGTCGAACCACTGCTTCACATTTTCTATGTGCCTGATCTAAGATATTCATGATGAACTACTTTTTTTCAGGTTCGTTTATTCGGTAAAAATGTTCGATATTACTGTATACAGATCCAAGCACGATCCCGAAGCGCATTGGGAGTTGAAGAAAGCATTTTTCGAACGCTATATGGATGAAGTACCTGAGATTGAGTTGGTATGTCTCGCGCAGACCTTTATTAATGCAGAAATCCTCGGTTGTACTTATCCCGATGAAACGGTGAAAAAGTTAGCTGTAATGCGTGAAGGAATTCGGGATGCAATCGACAAATTCGAGCGGTTGAAGGATAATCGAGCTCAGAAAATCATGATAGGATCTCATTCTAGGTAAGTAGCTTTCAGTTCTTCCTGTCTTCGCTTGAAAACTGGAATGTTGGGCGTTGTGTTTCAGGTACAAAAAGGATGATCAAGCAAAGGCAATGCAAGAAGCAAAGCAAGGTTACCAAACTCGATCTGAAGCCTGTGGTTTGCAAACGGTGTATGAAATGGCAACCAAGGTAACGGTCGCCTCGGATAGCGGCTTATGACCGTGAAAAGTTTTGCTTTGGATAATTGATTGCGTGTTGACAATCATTAATCAGGGAAGACGATTTTTTAATTCTGACTGTGAATGGCAGCATTATTTTTGGTAGAGGGAAAGTCTGTTCTGTGGTTCTTGCTCATGTTCAGTGTTGTGTGTTCCGTACTCTGAGTTGGTGTAGAATTTATGACATTTGGAAAGACCTCAAGGGAAAAGAAGATTTTGTGAAAGGCACACGGTTAACAGTCCTCCGAAATGAATGGATGTCTAATTTTATCAACTCCATCCAAGATTTTTAGCCAAATTTTTGTTTTTGCGGAAAAACTTGTGATTCTTGAGGGAATGGAATAATAATCTGTGGACATTTTTCGATGCTAATTGTGGATGTGTTTTTAGATAACAGTATACTGTATATCTTTTTGCCTTATTCAAACATAATCGCACTGCTCTATTCCGTTGGTTCGGTAGGACTCGTGAGTAGTTCGAACGAGATCATTCATTTGTTTCCTGCTTTTCAGGTTCAGCTTTTGTTGCGTGAGTGAAAATGTTCGATATTTCGGAGTATAAATCAAAGTACGATCCTGAAGCGCATTGGGAGTTGAAGAAGGCATTTTTTGAGCGCTATATGGGTGAAGTGCCGGAGAGTGAATTGGTCTGTCTCGCGCAAACGTTCATCAATGTAGAAATCCTAGGTTGTACGTACCCTGAAGAAACCATGAAGAAATTAGCAGAAATGCGTGAAGGTATTCAGGACGCTATCGATGAATTTGAGCGATTGAAGAAGAATCGTGCCCAGAAAATCATGGTTGGATCTCATTCCAGGTTCGTGACTTTCAGCTCTTCGTCGTATGTCCAATGAGTTGAGCGGAATTCTTTTTTTGACAGGTACAAGAAGGATGATCAAGCAAAGGCGATGCAAGAAGCGAAGCAAGGTTACCAAACCCGATCTGGGAATCCCTGGGAGGCAAAGCGGCAACGCGTTGAAGAACAAGAGGATAGACCGAAACGGAAACATTTCTAACCTTGTTTTGCTTTGTATAAAACGCCTTGAAAGGCGATTGGCCATTTCCGAGGCTATTTTTCTTGACAGTGGTTCTCGTCTGTTTTATTTCAAGATCGAATGTGAGTGTAAAATATGGAGAAATCCGAGATCGCGAGTGCGCTTGAGAATGGTGATATCCCCTTGGCGGATGAGGATGTCCAAGGTATGAATTATTCCTCATTCGATCGCATTTTGTGTGTGCTGAAAAGTACTGTATCGTTTTTCTTAGTGATTCTGAGTGATGATCCGTCATCATGCAGCATTCCTCCTGCTGCGTCAATTCAGGCCAGTGTTGAGTCGATCACTTCGTTGTTGAACGGCCTCAGTGGCGATTTCAACAGTAAGCATTATTCTTTTTAGTTGATTTCAGATGCCGAATGTAAATTCTGGTTGCATGCAGTTTTGGAGTTGGCGGCTCTCATTTTCAGAACCTTGTGTTGACATTTTCAGGTCTTGATGGGGACGTGACTCAAGATGAGCAGGAAGAGAAGGCGAGATTGATTTCTGGTGTTTTGGAGCTTCAAAACACGCTTGATGGTACGCTTGACAATGTTTGAAAATTGATCTACTTATGTTTTACCTTTTTTTTTTTTAAAATCTCTCTGATTGTTTTTCCGTTTGAGAGGTAGTCCCTGCTTCAGAAGTACAGCATATGATGAGTTCGTGCTGAATTTGTTTGTCCTCGACTTGTAACACTACTTTTTCGTTTAGCAGAGTTCACTAACACATCTGAAATGGAAAGGAGTATGATTCGATTTTGTTCCTACTCTTCCAAACCAAAAGTTTCAGCGGAATTGTAAAGTTCCTTGAATCGTTAGAAACTTCTTTGGCGACGCGCTTTTAAAAATTCTCTGTTGTCTCGATGTGAACCAACTTTTTCGTGTGGTGTTGAGGAACCAATTATGAATTAGGGTTGAAAATGTTCATCATCTAATTTTGTATTCCTTCTCTGCGTCGGCAGTCCAAATTCTATTGGAAATTGTTTGCGGTACAGTATACAGTATTATAATTAGGTGCAGTATACGTGTCGTTTTCGAGTTGTTGGGATACCGGTATTAATGAACATTCCTGGGATGAACATTCTATCCAAGGTACTTCGCGCATTTATTTCCAATCATCATTGACGTAATTTTCCGTTGCATTCCAGATTTGTCCCGAAGAGTGGATTCGGTGAAAGAAGAAAATTTGAAACTCCGTTCAGAAAACCAAGTCTTGAGCCAGTACATTGAAAACCTGATGGATGCATCATCTGTATTCCAAACAGCTTCTCCGCCTGTGAAGAAGAAGTGAGTTCTGGAGAACCTCTCGCGAGGCTCAAGTCACCGAACTTAATTTAAATTTTGCTTCGAATTTTCCCTCAGGGTATCTGGGAAAACCAAAAAATAAGGCGCGGTGTTGTAAGATACCCATTTTTGGCAGCTGACCAAAGATATTACGACGGCGCTACATGTTCGTGTTTGTTCCTCGAGTCACGAAAGCGGAGATCAATTGCGTACATACTTGCCACTGTTATCTGATCTGCGCGCTGTGATGATTCCTTTTTGTTGCACCTGTATTTATTTTTTTTTGTTCCTGAGTTCATGTGGTTTATTTCTCGGAACTGGTTTTTGCAATTGAGTTGAAGGAACTCGCGTGACACATCGTCTTTTTTATTCGAAATCGCCGGACTGTTATTTTAGGTATCTGTTTCCTGAATTCAGTTACCTTTGCTGCATGTCAACCTAAGTTAGATCCAGTTACCTGAGGCTTTCTAAATTAGGACTGAAGTCACTTGTAGCTCAAGGAAGGGAAGTCGACCAGGTTAGTGAAACAGCTATCAGTTTCGAAATTTTGAAAAAGTTAAGCCGGGCGTTAGAGGGGAAAATGTTTTTTTTCATGCAGTTTGACATCATGGAAAGACCGTTTCGCGAAAGAAAATATTTGACGCTCAAGAGTTTGAGGACTTCCTTTAAAATTCTTCCTCGTGAGCCTCTTCTAATTCAGCACTTCTGATTGTGTTTTCCGAGTATCTTTGACGAGTTAGAAATTAGTGGTGAAACATCTTGTTGGTTCAAATAATTCGCAGGGAAAGATTCGGAAGGAAATATATTGCTTGTTGATTTATCACACGTTAGCTGTAGATCCCAGTAATTGAAACGTTTTTCATTGTGCTTGGCGACGGAAAGGTTTATTGATTGCTTTTGCTGGGATTGAAAGCTTCGCGGGAGAAGCTTTCAACTGCTGCTTGAAAGATGGTATGAAATGGAGAGTGGGTTTTTTTTTTTTTGCTTCGTGTATTGATATAGACGACGGAAATCTTCTCAGTTTCTTTTACTCTTGTGGGAATCTTCCTGGATTTCATCGACTTTGCGTAAAAATCCATCTGAAAACGGAGAGGATGTTTAAAGTGAATCTGTATCAGTGATACTTTTTATTCGGAGCGAATTTAGTTTTCTGTGTAAGCTTCATCTGAGTTCGAAACTTGATGCGTTCACAGGCTATATGGAAGAGGCTCCGAATGATCTAGTCAAAGTACGGAATTGGGTGCAATAATCGGAATCTCGATAGTAGTGACAGTAGTGAATTTGAAATCTCCTGTGAAACAACGGTTGTGAAATGGTCCTGGGACGATTGTCGAATCAAGCTCTGCGAGTCGTAAGGAGGCCCCCGGACTTCGGGTTTCTCAGGTCGATGGCAGTTAGAGTAGAGTGAGTATTCGTGGGCTCTCTTGGCATGCTGTTAGGGTGGGCACATGGGTTGCTGTACGAGTTTCGTTCAGGTTTTTTTTTCTCGTCTTCTCGCATGGTATCAAATTTTTATGCGAACCGATGTTCTTGGTTGTTTCTTTTACAAGAGTTCTTCGATTCCAGTACTCGGAGCTCTGATGTCCGATGATTTTCAGGTCTCATTTTAACCTGAAGAAAGATGATTTACTTGGGTACTGCGTGCCCTTGTGTAAGACTTGCACCTCGAATTTTTGGAACAATTGCCACTAATAATATCCATGTATTAGACCTGCACCGCAGTTTTTGTTCGTTAAAATCCTAATTTATTTGCTGACGAAACAGCCTTACACAGGTGGACTTTCTACCATGAATTTGTCCATACAGCGGTGTTATCTCTATGCCATATTTTATTTTGGTTCCACAGGGCTCTCTGCCTGTGTAATAGTTTCTAAGGCCCCCGGACTTCGGGTTTCTCAGGTCGATGGCAGTTAGAGTAGAGTGAGTATTCGTGGGCTCTCTTGGCATGCTGTTAGGGTGGGCACATGGGTTGCTGTACGAGTTTCGTTCAGGTTTTTTTTCTCGTCTTCTCGCATGGTATCAAATTTTTATGCGAACCAATGTTCTTGGTTGTTTCTTTTACAAGAGTTCTTCGATTCCAGTACTCGGAGCTCTGATTTCCGATGATTTTTAGGTCTCATTTTTACCTGAAGAAAGATGATTTACTTGAGTACTGCGTGCCCTTATGTAAGGCTTGCACCTCGAATTTTTGGAACAATTGCCACAAATAATATCCTTGTATTAGACCCGCACCGCAGTTTTTGTTTGTTAAAAATCCTAATTTATTTGCTGAATTATTTGCTGACGAAACAGCCTTACACAGGTGGACTTTCTACCATGAATTTGTCCATACAGCGGTGTTATCTCTATGCCATATTTTATTTTGGTTCCACAGGGCTCTCTGCCTGTGTAATAGTTTCTCTGAAGCAAACATTTTTTCTTATGACGAATTTTGTATGGTCCTTTGAATTTTGTAGTGAAGAGAGTCCATGTGTGATTAAATGGAATAATTGGAATAGTTGAATTAAAATTTGTGCAAAACAGAAGTTCCTATCCATTTTATCACGTGAAGCTAATTACGGACATTGATTTTTTAAAATGGAAAATGTATTCCTCCATACTCACTTTTCTGCCTCAATTTTCTGTAGAAGAAAAGGTGCGCATGTTACTTGCTAAATTTCATCAAATTATTATCAAAAATTGCATGGGCCACTAATCTGTTACACATAATGCAATATTATGGCATTTTTGCCACTTCTGTTCACGCAGACTTTCAAAGATATACTGTAGTATTTAATCTGCCATTTTGGTCATGGATTGAATACTGTTGTGTGCCCTAAGAAAATGGCCCAATACATCCCGGTATTGGAGCCCTTGAATGAGGAACTGAAGGCGCAGAATTGAAAATTACAACGGGTTGTAGAAAAATACAATTACTGTATATCCAAAGACAAAATACATACTGTACTTGCACGTGTCGAAATGTCGGCCCTTGTGAAATAATGCAATTCTTGGTTTAAGGGAGCGAAGAAATGCTTTTAAATCCTTCATGGATACCGAACAAAATTAATTGTTAACTTATTTCGTGAATTTCATTATAAGCATGAAATGTTGAAACGCCGAAGAGCTTTCGGAAAATAGAAAAAGATAGTCGCTTTTTCTTGAAATTGAATAAGATCGCAAAAGTTCGAAAAATTTCCCTGCCATCTGAATGAATTCTGCTTTATTTTCTTCCAAAAATTCGGTAAAACCTCTGGAAAACATAATTTTCTAATCGTGTCGAGGCCTGAGAGTATTTCAATAATACTATAGACAGCAATTGTGCTATGTGCGGTGTTACGCTGAAAAATGAAAGTCGGAAAAAATTGCTGGTACAGAAATGTTCCATACTCAAATTTTCTTCCAAGAGCAACATAATCTGATGATGTAAAAAGTAAACCATGTTGATACCTTTCCGCTGTTTTGTCAAGGTGATCAAGACCGAAGAAAATTAGTGAGCATCGATGATTTTTTGGACTGATAATCGTGAAAACAAACTGTTCATTCTTTTTATATTGCTATCGTATCCTCATCGGGTTGACTATTGATACAATCATGACCAAATAGGAAAAATGAACATGACCCTCGAACTGCTGGAGATGTTGTAGACGACGTCATAAATCATTTGAATTGCGAAAAAGGGATGGAAAAGATCACCATCAGCATCGCATTTGTTGTCACCTCGTGATGGTGCTCAGCAACTCGTTCATTATCTATGAATAATGAACTATAGTGAATCTGTAGATTCATCTACGTGATCACTGATCAGTATGTATGGATCAAAAAAAGCGTAGAATAATTTTTTGTCTGTGTGTTCCGTGTAAGGAAAACAGGATGTGTTCGTGACGTCGTTCTCTTCAACAAAAATTTGAATAAAAAGCTGGCAAGATTTTGGCAAGCTTGGCAAGATTGATTCTTCTCAAATTGAAAGCCAGACGTCCTTATGCTAGGGATTTATTGTTTTTATTGCCATTCTCGCGATTGAGTGTGTCGATCGAATATTAATCTTATCGGTTGTATAGACTCTCTGATCACGATAGTTTAAGTGACATCTGCCCGACATTTGGGAACTTGAATCCGGCTTTGAAAAGTACAGAAATTAATTTGAGCCCACTCGCAATTTGTGGTTACAGTAATTGGAATTCTGTACAGGGTCGAGAAATAGACATGGACCGTTGTTGGCTTTCCGTTCAATCGGAGATAATTGATAACTGCCAAGGGTTAATCAATTGAAAACTTGTTTCAATCTGTTTTGAATAATTCCATTCTATTGAAGTTCGTAGCCTTGGTTTTTAAAAATTCATCATGTTGGAAAATGTCAGAACTTTACTTCTTTAGACGGTTTCAAATTTATAGAACCGGAGGTAATGAACATCCCAGATGGTCCAGTGTGGTGTTCTAATTTAGTACCTCGTCTTAAAGGTTCCTTGAGCAATTAATGCGGAATCTCTCGATTCCGGTGATGAGCAATTATGCCTCGGAACCCGTTAGATTTCTGGCCTCGTTTTAAAACCAAGACAGTTTCCTGGGTCGTTCCCACTTGCGTTCAAGTACGAGCCAGATCTATTCATAAAAAAAAAGTTCATTTGAGTTTTAAATGAACAACTTACGGTGTTTTTCGTGTTCGTTCTTCATCCAGCAAAGGATTTTTATCCCGGAAGAACAACGCCTTATTCTTGGTGGGATATGTTGTAGAGGAGGGCATACGGACGTATTCTCTAGAATTTTGAATTACTTGGATCGAGTTTCGTTTTGTTTTGGCCTGAAATTTACTTGAAGCGAGGAATCGATAAGCGTGATTTCTTTTTGGAATTTCCATCCAATATCTTGAAGAGTACTCGCGTAGTTTATTCATTATTGGGAAGAATCGTTCGTAAAAAAAGTTTCTTCACGCAAGACGATTGGGTTTCAGTTCAGCTACTGTATCAATAAAATGTTACTACTGTATTCGAATCAAGATCTTGAATAAACGATGAAAGATTTTTTTCGCTGTCGCGGAGCTTTCGAGGATTTCTGATGCCCATTTTGATCATTCATGAATCATGAGCACGATGTGCCTCAGTTAAGTCATGATCGAGACCTTGTGGGTCACAAGGTGTTCCGGTCTCTTGAACATCGCGTTACAACAACGCCACAATTTGATCGATCACGAGCTTTTGATGAATTTTCCCCGTAAAACGAAATATATTGTATGATAGAAAAAAGGGGTGCCACCTAAAATTACGGTCGAACCTCTGTAAAAGTCGAACTTCAAAGGAATAGCAAAAAAGTAGAGTTAGGGAAATTTCGAGTAAGGGAAACAAAGCATTTTTTGGGTGGAAAATCAGAACAGGAAATTGTAATCGGTGATATTTTAAGACTTACAATATATTGCTTTTTGAGTGAGTGGAAAGGATGCTGAGCTTAAAGGCCTGGGTGCATTTGCCTGAATAATCGAAATACGTATCTCTTTATTTTATCTTGCCTCTGGAAGAAAATAATTGCCAAAATATGCCACCATCAGAAAGTTGGATTTAGGAAGGTCTTGAGAAGGAAAGTCATCGAGTTAGGGATGCTTTTAATGCATTGTTTCAGAGAGAATATAATCAGGAAATATCAAAAATTTTGAAATAGGGAGGCCTTCGACTTCGAAAATTTCGAGTTATCGATGAGATTCAACTGTAATTATTTTGAAATTTTAATTTCACTGTGCGGTAGGTCCAAGAATAATCGTTGGCGTTCGCTTATTTCTGGTTTAATTAATAGTGCGGCTATCGATTGCTTGGAAGAGTTAAGTTCAATGAAAAGCAAGTCAGTTTTCTTCATAATCGATGTGCTTTGAAATCTTAAAATCTTCATGATTTGGTGATTTTTATCGAGAAGAAACCGTTTTTTTTTTTCTTTGAAAACGGAAATGATAATTGAATGTTCGTTTCCTTCATCTGTCTGGAAAATTGCCCAGCAACTGAGCGCAAATTTCCAATCCTTCATCGAAAGGATTGAGCTCGTATTGAGTTGGATTTCCCGATCGACAAAGAATCATTTCGGTTAGAACAGGATATTTGTATTGTGTTGACATCGGCCTATACTGTACAGTAATCGCAATACTGTACTCTGATCTTAATTTTGATTATCCCAATTTTATGCTGACGGAACTTGTTGAACTCCCAAATCCCCCACCCTTCGGTGCTCCGAGCGTTACGGGAAAAGACCTTGGAAATGATGCGGTCTTAACGAGGCAAAGTGGGCTTGAAAAAAAAAGCTTCCGGGCATCATGGGGTTCGTTACTTCCTGCATGGGTTTTGGAATCCTCTTTTTAGCCACTTTCATTAGTGTGTGTGTGTGTGTGCAGAGGTGTGATGTGATCCAGACCACCTATCAGATTTATTCTATTTTTAATCAACCCCGTTATCAAGCCCATTTTTCTCGCCGTATTCCTCGTGTAAGAGCTTCGCGCTTGGGAATTTGTTTCGGTTTATGACGGAAAGATGTCGCTCAAGGTTCCGCAAATGCCTCACGAAGGGATAATTCATGTTTCTATTTTTTCGGTCCAATGGATAGTCCTTGGATTTGTTTTTTCTCAATCAAACGGAAAGGCATTTTTTCATTAAAAGTCTTGGCGCATGGAACTGGAAGGAAGTTGGCAAACGGCATCCGGAGTATGTTGCCCGAATCCATTCTCTGTTTCCTTTCTTGTAGTTCGAAACTACGTCATAAATCTTGGACAAATTATTCTGTCGAACTTCTCGTCTGAGTCGAATTCAAATGGGCCAGCAAAAAAAAAAAAAATCGAATTTTGGTTGTTTCCAGTTTGGGAAACGAGCATTTTTGTCATGGGAAACGTAGAAGAATTCCTAGAAATCGTGAATGGTGGAGATTCTGGGCCTTAAATTGCTTCTTAAATGACTTCGACAGGGTGCAGAGCTTATGGAGACAGGGGTTGATTTGATGCCCAATTAGTCACTTCCTTTTAAAACACACCAAGTTACTTTTTCTATTGCTTTCCTGTGTCAAGAAAATAACAGCTAAAAGTCCTAAAAAAAAAGTCGAGTTAGGGAGTTTTGACAGGAAAATCCCTCAAGTTAGTGAGGTATTTAATGCATTGTTCCTAATGGAATTCAGGCGGGGGACTTGGAAAGAATTCGACTTTGGAAGCTTCGAGTTATCGAGGTTCAACTGTAAAATTTCATGAGATTTTTTCGTGCATTCATTACACTTGTATGATGAATTTTTATTGCGTGAGGTTGCTAATTTTTACTAGCGTCTGAAGTCATACAATTAGTTGTTGATGAATCTTTTTTTAATTTTAATTACCGTATACGGACTCCCCCTTTTTTAAATTGACCACAGGAAGAAAAGGGAGAACATGGTTGAGAAGTTCGTTATACCGTGACTCAATTATGATTCCGCGGGGGGATCCACGGTGATCAACTTCGCGTACATCCGGATAACGAATGCGGAAGTTTGTCCCGGCGTTTTTGAAGGCTTTCCTTCTCACGCGTCGTATTTTATCCGGGGTGACAAATAATAGACGCCCGATCCCGGGATGAAGTGGTTCTCGTCGGTTTTCCTATACATCCGCCCAAAATGAAATAAAAAATAAATTTTGAAAATAAAAATATAACCTGCCGGAAACTTGGCTGACAGCTATGATAAGATCACTGGTGCAATCCCCAAACATTTTTTTTTTCTGATGTCTCGAGACAAGTATGATATAGTGGGACCCCGACATGCGGACGATTTGCCTTTGGGGACATTTTGAAACTCGAAAAATCTTCCCCGACATCCAAAAATTGTCTTGTAATACGGGCACTTGAATATTTCGTATCTTTTAAATCCTGAATCAATACAACTTGAGTTGAGGGTTTTTATAAACAAAAATTAAATATAAATGTTAATGTAAATTAACTGCTATTCAAAATCTAGGAAGGGCGTATTTTTCGCTCATGTTTTTTCAGAGTTCTTTCCATGCTAAATGTGCACACTGCAGAAAGGCTTGTGACTGTTATTTGCTTCTTGATCGCCATTTGCTAGAAAAAAAACCGATTATGTGTGTTTTTCTTCTGCATTGCTATTTTCTGTGTCTTGAAGGCAATAAAAATCAATATACAGTATTACATTTTTTCGAGGACTTTCACCCAATTATTGATCGAGGAGAGGTACTTAAACATATTGTATTCCAATTGAAGTCCAATTGAAAAACATGATCCAACATGCGGACAAGGCCCAAGCACTGAATGCGTCCGAATCTCAGGGCCCCACGTAATTATTCACAGATGTGGATAATTTTAATAATCCAACAGAAACTTCGCGTATTTTGATTGAGTGACTCACGCCTCACAATTCGAGAGAGGTCATCAAATATGATTGATTTCTATCGAAGGAGGAGATGAAATTTGAAATAAATGAGATCCAAAACATTAAAAAATAATAAATGAGATTCCGAAGAGATCCATAACATAAAAAAATCAAGCTTTTAGGGGGATTGATGAGTCGTCCAACAACCGTCAAGTGTTTTTCTCCACAAAAACCCTTTCTTAGTCCTTCTGCCCTACTTTATTGCAATTTTATCAACTTACTGTTACAGCCTTTTTTGGAAAGAAACACGGGGGTTACAATTTTTTTTCTCTGGAGGAACGGATGATAGCGTAGTATTTTTATTTTTTGGCGTGAATTTTCAGGCATATTCGGAAATGTGAGGCCTCAGAAAATGGAGAGAAAAGTCAGTAAGAGCAAAGAGCATTCTGGAGATTCCAGGTCCTTGAGGACCTTCTCTGGATCATGCTACATTGGACCTGAAGGATTCCAAATGAAAATGCCGCCTGAAAATAGTCCTATGCTAATTGACAAAAAGTCGTACAGCACACCAGGCCCTTTCATTGAAGGGAGAATTCCTGTCGCGTTGAGAGGTAATTTTTCGTTTGTTATTTTTCTTTTGAGCATACGAAGTACGGTATTCAATAAATAGGTTCAAGGACATTCAGACCATTAAAAAATTCTATTGGTTCTAATGAGATAAAACTGTTACTCAATTGTTTCCTACTTTCAATTTTTGGGACTGTACATTAATTGTTACTTTCCTGTTATCTCAGTACCTACTTTCCGCGCACCTACCAGAAACTGTGAATTTCATTTTTCTGCATTATGCTGAAACTGATTTTGGGAGGCGGTTAGGTAAAGTTAGGTTAGGTTAGGTTATGTTAGTTACAAATATCTTTCGATTAACATAACCTGACCTAACCTAACCTAACAAATACTGAATTCACAAGACAAAGAAAAATGGGTACTGAGATAACAGGAAAGTACCCAATAATTTATGTGCTTATTTTGGTACATAAATTTATTTACTCATAACAGATTGGTTCATTAATGTTGAGACTTTTTGAAATAGATTTAATGAAATTACAACCATTCCAAATTGTTTCATTTTACTCGCATAGCCCCATCATTTGGCAACACTTCAGTGCTGTTCAACCATTACTCTCCGCTGATTTCAATGCATTTTTTTCATGCGGAAAATCCAACGATCGAAACAGTGCCAAAAATCGAGTTATTTTAGTTGATCAAGCCGCTCTTTGAAGGAAACAATGAGGCTGAACCCTGTCGTCGAAATCAATCTCTTTCAGGTTATTCTTCACTGTTGAAAACCCCCAGAAGTCACCGGTTACCTAATCAATTAACAGAACTTGGATTTTTGGCACTGTTCTGATCGTTTTATTCATATCATGAAAAAATTCATTGAAATTGGCGGAGAGTATGGTTTAACAGCATTGAAGTGTTGCTGAATGATAGGGATACATGATGGTACTTTTTTTTATTGGATTTTTGAAATTTCGTTGGATCTATTTCAAAAAGTCTCAAAACGCATGAACCAACCCTTGTACAAACTATTCAGTGGATGGGCCCAAAGACATGAACAAAAATTTGAAAAATACGAATTAGATTTCTCTGTATCTCCATTTTGTATGCTGCTGAATTTTTGTGCGTAAATTGATCTGCACACTTCGTTGCTTTAATTTTCGTAAAATTTTCATAAAAGCATAAAAATACGATATGTGCAGTACTGTACCCGTCTTCTACTACTACTAATACTACAGTACAGTATACTGTATTCAGGCGGTTTGCAATTTCACGGTCCCGTGCAGAACCTGCGGAGACGCAAAAAAGAGACGAATGCTGCCAAAATATCCGAATCGTGGAACACAGTTGTCAAGGACCGTTGGAGCAATTTAGTTCGGGAGGACACCGAGTCTGACACGAATCTGCTTTCATGGATCTCGTCCTTCTCTTCGGACGATGATCCGATTTTCTTTGGCCTCATTTTCGTTTTGTCTGTGTTGATGATTTGCATGCTTTTTGTGTATGTTTACCTCATACTCGAGGTGATTGAACGGACCAGCAGCACTTCGGAAACGATTGCCAAGTTCCTCGGGAATTGAAAACCTTGTAGTCCAGTGTCTTGCCGGAGAAAAAAATGAAAGAAAAAAAATCTACCACGAAATAAAAAATTTTTGTACTCAACAGGTGTTTTTACAAGATTTCTAAAAAAATTGTTTTTGTCGTGACGCGAATATTAGTGGTAGTAGTTGACATTTTAAATCGTGAATCGCGAGATTTTTGGTTGGTCTTGTAATTTATGGTAGTCTCTAGTACATGCTATATTTGAAAGGCCATTTTATTAGGTGGTCCAAAGATCTCCAAAAACTCAAATGAATTTCCCCTCGACTCATTTAGAGTCTTTCTAAATTTCGTCTAAGCGAGCCGTTTTTTATTTATTCAGTCTTGCCAGCGAAAGAAAAAGACAATAAACTACCACAAAATAAAAATTGTCGTACTCTACATGCTTTTCAAGATTTTTTCAAAAAAATTCTTTTTTTGAAGCGAATATAAATGGTTTTTTTTCGATCTTCCGTCACGAAGATGTGGAAAGTCTTTAAGTTGATGGGATTCTTAAATAGGTACTTGGAAGGTGGTGCAAAAATCATGAACCATATTCGAAAGAAAGTTCCCCTAAACTCAAGTAATGTCCTTCTCAAATGAGATTGAATTTGGTCTAAAACGAGCGTGTTTTTTTCACTCATTCAGTCTTGCCAGCTAGAAAAATAAAAAAACCTACCGCAAAATGAAAATCTTTTTTCTCAACCAATTTTTTTTTTAATTTGTAAATTTTTTGTTTAACGCGAATATTAACGGTAAAGTTTTTTCGATCTTGAATCTCGAGAATCAAATTTGGTATTTGAATTGACGGAAGTCATACAAGTATACTTGGAAAGTCGATTTCTTCGGTGGTCAAAAAATCGTCAACCATTTCAATTGATTTTCCGTCAAATCATTTCATGTCTATTTAAAAAAAGGGACAATTTTCTTTAAAACGATTTCTTTATACTCATTCAGTGTCATGTGTAGTCGTAGGCGTCACGTTTTCTTTTTTGATCTTTAATTTCTTTGAAAAATGACACAAACTTTTCAGATCGATGTAATTTTAGCTGTCGGGGAGATTTCTGCGTTTAAAAAAAAATAATTTATTGTGAATGTTGATTTCTTGTCTCTATCATGTGAAAGTGTAAAACAAAATTTTGGACTGGCTGACCCCTTCAGTGCAAAGTTGCGTAATATTTTGAAGTGCAGAATATTATAATGATTATTATATTATTTTATTATAATATTATTATTTTGCGCATATTATTTGGATCCTAAAACAGTTACTCTCTGAAGTACAGTGTATTGGCAGAGGATTATGGCGAAAAATCAAGCGTATCATTTGTGTTTTTTTTTTCGTGAGGAACGTAACGCATTTTATTTTAGAGAACCCTTGGAAAACGAATATTCTTGGTCTTCATTTGGGTGGACCATGTTGATGTACATTATAATGATAACGCAAGTAAAATTTGGCATATCCTGATTTTTGGCAAATCCGTGGTGAATAGCGGGCAAAAGCTGCTGTACGTATACTACTGAGTTCAGAAGTGAAAACATAACACTGTATTGTCCGCATAAATGCCGACAATCAGAAGATGAATGTCTTCTGAAGTTCAGAGACATTTCTTGTTTGTTTTGCGGAAATTTTTTCCCGCTGCAATTTTCCAATATCGACGACCACGCCCAAAACGAAAATGAGAGAAATCAACTCAAAACCAATCATCGCATATTCTTATTTTATTACCATCAATTATTGAGAACAAGAAACAAAGCAACCAAACAAAAACGCGCTTTAAAACAAAATTAT
>CAJPEX010002446.1:0-26286 GCA_905338405.1 Notodromas monacha
AGATGATGCTCAGTCAAGTAGTCAACTCAGAATGATCGCACTTGGTTCGTCTTGCTAGGTCGCTCCCAAGCCTCCACTGATCCTTCATCGGATAAGCTTCTGTGCGTGGGCTCTCTGGACGGTCAAGGCAGATCCGGGGTTTGTCCGCTAGATGTCACACTGGTACGTAAGTGGGTTAGCTTACTGTGTGTCGCACCTCGTCCCACCTCTCAGAGTGAACCAACCCGGTTATGTCTGGTTGCTGCCTCCATCTATCCGTCAACCAGCATTCCTTCGATGCTTATACAGTACTGTACTGTATCTGTAAATGCTCAAAACAAACATACTGTATTGTACAGTACTGTACTTCCCCTTGCCAACATGCTGTTCCTGAGACCCCGGGGAGCGTTTGAAGTTTTTCTTAGCGCAAGCATTAATAATGAGCAAATTGATCATATGAGAAAAGGCTTCATAGAAACTCATTAATTTTGAACACAATGAATAAGCAAATGTAGAAATCCGTGAGTGGACTTCTCGTCGTCCACTGTAGAAATCGGGGTGAGGCACATTCTCGCCTGAGCCCGATCACACGCCGTCAGAACTCCTCTCCCCTGTGCCCCCCATCCCCTCACGCTCGGCACCCAACACTCTCTCTCCTGAGGTTGTGCATGAGTGACTTCAAGAATCGGGAATGCACCCCTTATGCGGGAAGTGGTGTAGCAAGTGAACATGCAAACCTTGTTAAACCACCAATGTCTGTCCAGGAGGATATTGGCGGTTTATCAGGGGTGGTGTTTTATGGGAGAGGCATACCAAAAAGGAGATTCAATCAAGAAAAACTTTTTTTTTACTTTCATCTGCAACAGATATCTTCCTTCTATCTTGATCATCAGTATTTCATGGGAAAATTGGAACACATTGGAAATGTTTTTAAATATAAAAAGAAAGAATGGTGGTGTCTTTAAATTCCTTACTTCACAACATTTAGACCTTGAAGATTGCTCATTAAGCATTAGCAAGTTTGCTTATGGGTTGGAGCATCATAAATTGATAAAGGTAGTCCAAAAATTGCATGCCAAGTGGGAAACATGGTTTAATAGGATTCAAAGCCAATATTGTCATTCAATCTTTGTTGTAAGCATTGGTTTTCTTTTCCCAAATTCAAATGATCACCCCAGCACCACCATCTGTTGAAGTTCCACAGGAGCATATCTTTCTTCAGGGAACATTTTCAAAACTGGGTTTAGTTTTTCATGGTTATATTCTGCAATCATTAAGATTAAAAGATTATTTAATTGCATTGTGTGTAAAAATTTTTCCTTTTGCCTGCTGCTGATCAATGAAAGTCTTTTCCTTTCAAAGCCCAGTGTAGGAAATGTTGTGATTATGCAAACTTTTCCCTCCAACATTCCAGGGCACCCAAAAGTCTAAAATCTGAGACATCAAAATGAAAAACAATACCCCTCCTTTAAACACTCCATGCTTTCCCTCCTTTGAGGACAAGATACATATTTTTTCACAAAAATATTTTGTTTGCAATATTTTGAAATTTTCCATGGTGAGAAGTTTTGAGCAGCAGTAGGGTTTTAGTCTAGTAAAATGTTAGCAGGAATTCTAAAAATATTAAAAGGAATCCATGAATTTGTCACAATATACACAAATGTTTTTGCAAATTAAATCATAGTTTAATGCCTTCATTTTTAGGAGTATTATAAATTCTACATGAATCTCCTGGGAGCATAATGCGAAAATTATTTTTGCACAAAATTGGCATGCAAATTGACTTAAATTGCTCCACAGCAGAAGAGGACAACTTTGTCAGTTTAAAGAGGGAAAAATCAAAGGTGAAAGCCTATCTGTGCCAAGAAAATTGTTGGCAGAAGTCAGTTGGTGGTTTATTGATGTTTTCCCATACCTTCAACATTGGGACAATTTGTTTCTGGGAAAATTTTGGCAGGAACCAGGGGTGGCAGTGTAATGGGGGTCAACTGTACTAACTTTATCTGAGAAAAATTTATTTTGCCATGCATTTGTGAAACAATGTGATGGGATGTTCCTTGGGTTTCCCAGGTGCCAGGCAGGGGCTGGAAGGGCCCATTGGGTGAAATGTGGTTTGACAATACATTTGAAAAGTTGTATTCAATTGATGATTTGACAAGTGCCTCCTCTGAGGCCTGCTCAAAATAAGTTTAATTTAAATTGTGCATTTCATTACTTCAAGCAAGGAATTAGCTTCAGAAGGGTTCAAAAATTGGGTTTAGAATGACAAGAGCATTCAGCAATAACAGTATTTTACTGTATATAGGTTTTGACTAAAGAATTGTACTGAGCAGACAAGATCAATTTTTTTACAATGCCTGCATCTATTACCACATTACTATGGTAATAGATAACATTTAAACGCATTTTCAACACTCAGCAAGTTTTCAACCTTACACAATTTTTTCTCAATGTCCCTGAATATTTAGGTATACCCAATTATCAGCCTCACCTTTATTCCTGAGGCTGGGGATTTTTTCTTTTACATGAATTTCCCAAGCTTTCCGTGGGAGAATTTCTTGTGCTCCTAAACACTTGAAAAAATTTATTTAATCCTTCTATGCACAGAATTGCGAAATTCTGCATGGCTCAGCCTGTAAAAAATGCATAAGGTCAGGGGATTTTGGGGTGAACCCTTGGCCGGGGCGATTGTCTGTATACTGTTTTGTGGGTTGAATCTTCTGCACTGTGCGAAAAAAAAAAAAACAGGTCCTTTGCTAGGCCATTTGAGATCACAATCTGACTGCCGCCCAGCTCCCGGACAGTGGCCAGAACAATTGCCCATGTGCCGTCCCTGCTGGTTGACCCTTTTCAAAGGCATTTCCACAAAATGCTCGTCCTTGGGGCGGAAAAATCTTTCAAAACAACTATAATGTTTTAACCCTTCTAAAAAATTTTAAATTATATTACATACAGTATATAGTAAATTATATTACTGGGGTAATAGGTAGAATGGAGGAAAATTCAACTTCAGCTCAATAACCCTAAAGCTGGAGTCAACATTTTTTTCCAGTGTTCAAGTCACTTTTCACTCAACCTTTAGCATTTATTCATCTGCAACAAAAATTTGTAATCACGAATTTAGCATCTGAAAATGAAATTCCACTGCCCTATCTATTTGTTTGTCAAAGCCCCCCCCCCCCCACAGCAGCAGCAATGTGTTCATATTTCTTTTGTGCATCACATATTTAAAACCTCCGTTTTTTTGTAACATTCTCTTTGTTTTTTAGGGGGAAAGAAATTTAAAAAATTTGTATGGTGTCAAAATTCATGGAAAGCTGCCACCTGTTCCAAGAAATCACAATAGACATACAGGTGGTGGTCAGCATGGATTTTGATTTTATTTTCTTTGATTTTTTGAGCAGGAAAACAATTTTAAAATTGGAGAATTTCAAAATTTTCACTGAGGATAAGTATTCAAACCATAGACCATCCAGGCTCCATGCTGAAATCCTGTAGGGAAAAATCCTGCAGCCCAGAAATCCTGTGAAGCTGAAAATCTGGTAGGGCTAAAAATCTTGAAGGGTCTAAAAAGCCCTTAAGCACAAAAATCCTTTGTACTGTGCTAAAAAAACATTTTCCCTGGATTTTTTTTCCAACTGGAAGAAATAAAAATCTGAAGGATTAAGAAATTGTGAACATGAAAGGGTTTTGATTCCTTCCAAGGATTTGGAAGGTTTATAAAATACCTTTCACAATAGAATGTACCTCACCTTCACTTTCTCAAGAGTAAAGTGAGGTATTTTTCCATTTGGAGCCTTCATCCCTGCATTTTTTTTGTATATAAACTGTGTAGTTTCCCAATGATTTTCAGAGCTTAATTTTGCCTTCTGAAGTGATAAACTTGCATCAATTTGGGTGAAAATCTTGTACAGTTGAAAACTTGTAGAATTTTTATAATTTTTCCAATATTCCCATCTCATCATGCACTGTATATTGAATATTAAAATAGAAAATAAGATATCACTATCAAACTGCATTTAGACTTGTTTGTAAGTCAGAAATTATTTACATACCATTGCCCAACTTTGTTATCAAAAGGAGGTATTTTGGACATACAAATTCATGTTTCTGGATTTTTGGACCCTGCAAGATTTTTGGGCATTCTAAATTTTGGGCCACACAGGATTTACTGCTGCGGGATATTTTCTCCTAGGTATTTTCTCCTACATCCATCATCCACTGAATACTTGTTATGAATAATGCCAATTCCTCCACACAGCTAGCAAGATAAATTCTAAATAATTCCATAACTTGCTATATTTGCCATAAGTGCAGCCATTGCAATTGCCATATCCCCTTCAGTGACTGTATCCATTGGGAAATAAACAAGCATTTTTAGCTTGATTTTCTGCATCAGCTGAGTTTCCAAGCAGAAATCAGGTGTGCAGTTGATAAAACTGGGCTAGATTAAGAAATCACTAAAAACACAAATAGTGAAAACTTGGATGTGCTTGACTTCTGAGACTAATCATGCGAACCTGTAAGTTAAACCATTGCCAGATCCAAAGAGCCAAGTGTCATCCAATCCATGAATTGCTACATCATCACCAAGACCTGCATCCATTGTAAATGCTTGCTTATTGGCCATCAAAAGTTTGATGAGGTACAGAAAATAATAAAGGGCTGTACAGTGCAGATCACAATTTTTCTGTAATGAGCTATTGCTTAACTGAATCATTGAACTGAACCAGTGTTTTGAATTTTAATTGAAATATAAAGTTTATGGACAAAACATGAAGTTTTCTTTGTAATGAGAAACCATTAGACCTAGCACATAGGAGTTTTCCTGTGACACTGCTCAGTGCACTGTAAACCCAGACCCTCAGGTCTGTCACTAGTGTGCGTAAAGGAGAGAGTGATGAGAATAGGGAGTGAGGGGGTCGGGGGTGCAGTGGCGCGGAATTTCGCTGGCGTGGCTTCCTTCTCCGGCGAGAAACTACACCACCGAAATCGGAGGGAAGTGCGAGTGGAATGCTGCTTGATGGATAGATGGCGGCATTAGTGCAACACGGATGCTGCCAGAGAAATGCAAGAGAATTCCCGTCTTCAGGTTTTCCGAAATTCGATCTCAATTCGCAACTGAACTGTTTACTCGTGCGAAATGTGAATTCTCGGACAGTTTTTAAAGTATTGTCCAATGTAGAAGGCGTGTAAAATATAAGCTAAGGATTGACTTCATAGGATGTTTTTGACGGACTAACGGTAAATTATCACGTATGAGATTGAGACAGGACAGAAGAGCCGGTGTGGCAGGCAGGGTGTCAGGCGACGTGAACGTTTCAGCGCTTTGTTTCTCGTGTTTGCTAGATACTACTTGCGTATGGAATCTTTTGGTATGCAATTAAGGAGCTTGACTGTGTGATATTTCGATTAATTAATCGTCTGATTTAGTGATCAGACGGAGAAGTGCAGGTGCCAGGATTTGCATTTGAGAATGCCGGCGTTTGTTATCATGAAGCCAAATCAATCTAGTTTTGCAGGTTTTGTTCTACTGATATCCGGGTCGTGTAGACACCGTTTTCAAGCTCATCATGGATCAATTTGGTAATAAAGTCATTGTTTGCGACAACGGCACCGGGTTTGTCAAGTGTGGTTATGCCGGTAACAATTTCCCGACCCACATCTTCCCATCTATGGTTGGTCGCCCCATCCTTCGAGCAAGCGAAAAGATTGGTGACATAGAAGTCAAGGACTTGATGGTTGGAGAAGAGGTGAGTACTTCAAAATTAAATCTCATTTGAATGAATCATAATGTACCGATTTCTAGGCGAGTCACTTGAGGTCGATGCTTGAGATCAGCTACCCAATGGAAAATGGAATCGTCCGTGATTGGGACGACATGTTGGTGTTGTGGGACTACACGTTTGGGCCAGACAAAATGAACATCGATCCACGTGGATGCAAGATTATGCTCACTGAACCTCCTATGAATCCGATGAGAAATCGTGAGAGGATGATCGAGACCATGTTCGAAAAATACGAGTTCGAAGGCGTTTATATCGCTATTCAAGTACGTTTTTCAGTTCAGCCGTCTCCAGGCATTGTGAATTCCTGAGCTTCGTCGTCTTTATTTGATCTTCGTAAGCCCGAATGGTCAATTTGTAAAATAGACTTGAAAAGATAAGATTCAATTACCGAACGTTACTGAACTCGAACCTTGCCTTGTGCGCTTGCCTCTTTGATATATTATCATTCGTGCCAATGCTCTTTCGAAATTCATTGTTCTGCTGTGATATTTTCTCGTTTATATGCAACAGAATCCGATGTGTGCTCGTAATCAGTGTGTGTTTTTTTGTAATGCAGGCTGTGCTGACTTTATATGCTCAAGGATTGCTTACTGGAGTGGTTATTGACTCAGGGGATGGTGTGACACACATTTGCCCTGTCTACGATGGAGTTGCAATGCCGCATTGTACGAGGCGAATGGATATAGCAGGAAGAGATATCACACGGTGTGTTGAACTTTGATTTGTTTCTTGTTATGGCTGTGCTTTATTAATGTTGTGTACATGGAGTGAACTGTATTCGTGATGCCGAAAGGTTTAATTGACTGGGTTAGTAAAGGGCTGGCAGAAGTGAAATTCGGTTAGGTGGTGTTTCGTGAATTTGTCTAAGTTTTTTAAGGTATGCTTTGTCAAGTCAAGTTATACTCATCTGTCTTATGGATGATATCTTGAAAAAATATTGGTTAGGTGGTGTTCAGTGAATTTCCATAGGTTTTTTGGAGCATGCTTTGTCAAGTCAAGTTATCTATCTTACGGATGTTATGTTGAATTATTCTTGTAATATTGTTATTTTTTGAATATGGTTAGGTTGAGAAATGGGTCGAGTTAGTTGAATAGGGGGAAGTGTTGAGTGAAGCCAAAAATACCTGAAGCTTCTTCAGGAAGTGGAATTCGAAATACTGTACAGTTGAAGCTCCTCAAATCGAATTCTTACAAAATAAATAGACTCAATGATGTTTCGAGCTGGATCATAGTATTCGTAGTATTTAGAGAGGGAAAGTCTTTACAATAGGGAGGCTTCTGATACCGTACATTGTTTCTAAAAGAATTCATCGACGGTCTGGAAAAAAAATTAACGTACAGAGGTACTGTATTTGGCCAAGGGACATCTGAATTTTTGAGGTTCTGTTGAAATGTGCGGGAATTGACCAGAGTTGGGCTGGCTGGCCCTAAAAGAGAAAGTACCGGACTCCAAGCTAAAGTTTTTTTTTTTGCATACGTCATTCTGTTTTTGGTTTCTCAGGTATCTCATCAAACTGCTGCTATTGCGAGGCTATGCCTTCAATCATACCGCAGACTTCGAGACTGTGAGAATCATGAAGGAAAAGCTGTGTTATACAGCCTACAACGTCGAAGAAGAGCAAAAACTTGCACTGGAAACAACGGTACTCGTGAAGCCGTACACTTTACCGGACGGTAGAGTTATTCGAGTTGGTGCTGAACGTTTCGAAGCTCCGGAAGCCCTTTTTCAGCCACATTTGATCAATGTCGAAGGACAAGGTATCGCAGAGATGGTTTTTGGATCCATCCAAGCCGCGGATATCGATGTCAGGTATGTTGTGCTATTTTGAAGATCGGTGAGGCTCTGTGCATCCTATTGGTGTACCTTTGTGCCACAGTCAAATCACTTAATTGCGAACTTCCGGTGATGAGCGGATTTCGAATTAGAAAGGTTCTTGATTGAGAGAAACGAGAAATTTTTGCTGGCGGAAAGGAAGAAGGATTACAGGAAATTTTAATTGGTGATATGCTAGGGATCAAATTGTTTCTTGAATAAGTTTGCAGGCTGCTGAACTTGGAGGCAAGGGTTCATTTCCCGAATTGCTCTTTCATTTCCTTTTTGTTTTTTTCATTCATCATGCTACATTTTTATTGTTTTTCTCTTTCCCGTGTCAATAAAATAATAATCAAAGGGGCTCCAGGAAATTCGATTGTTTGAGGTGGGCACTTTTTAGTTACGGAGGTTTTTAATGCATTGTGTCTAAGGGAATCCAGACAGGGACTCGAAGAAAAAAAAATGACGTAGGTATTGAGTTTCAACTGTATCAGGGAATAATAAACCCTCGGCTGTGTGCAATATTTTTAACTGTATTATGATTTTTTTTTTTGCTGATTGATGGATTCATGTTCGTTTTTTTTTTTTATGCAGGAGTGAGCTTTTTAAGCACATAGTGCTGTCCGGTGGCTCTACTATGTATCCTGGCCTACCTTCAAGACTGGAGCGAGAATTGAAGCAACTGTATGTGGAACGAGTTTTGAAGGGCGACGTGGAGAAACTTGCAAAATTTAAGATCAGGATCGAAGATCCTCCGCATCGAAAAGACATGGTTTTCAACGGAGGAGCTGTTCTAGCGAATGTCATGAAGAATAGAGACGACTTTTGGCTTTCGAGAAAAGACTATTTAGAGAAGGGTATGAAAATTCTGGAGAAGCTCGGAGGACGCGGTTAAAACCGCTTGAAAACAAAACAAAAAATGTTGATCGATCATCTTGATGACGGTCAACGCCATTTGATTGATTATGTATCTTTTTTTGTGCTTCCGGATGTGGACGAGCTTTAGCTTTTTTCCAACGTTCGAAGATTTTTCCGCCTGGATATTCAGTCGATGGCATCGAGTGGCCATCCTTGGGTGCATTTTAACAGAATTTTTCGTCGTCTCTGTTATGCTTTTTGTTGACATTCCCACTTTTGCTTTCGAAGTTATTGTTCAGTATTTATTGTTCAGTCGCGGCCCGTTTTTTCCTTTGGAAGCCGAGACTATTTTATTCTGCACCTGCGAACAGTTTGTGATATTAAATATGTTGTGGAAGAAATCGAGTCGTAGTATGTCGACTCGTCGATAGTCAATATGGTAAGTTTTCAAAGTTGAATTTTAATTTATTTTTCAGTATGCCGTGAGCTTCTGAATAAGTATTCGTGACGTGAATCGTGTTCGGGCATTTTTTGTGATCAATTGTTGATAGTCGAGATGGCGTCGAGCTCTGTGAGCCAAGATGACATTGACAATGATTTTGAAAAATGCTCGAGGAGAAGCAAAATACGAACTGCGCGGGCTCACAAAATTACTCCTCCATCGAAGATCGGTGAGTTGCTGAATTCTTTATGTTCTAGGTACAGTTAGACTCTCTTACTACCATTATCTCTGTATAACGATTTTTGTTGTTTGGTCCCACAGTGGTTCTCTACAGGAAATTCTCATCTTGGCCCGTGGAATTCATTGAGATTCTACCTGTAAGCCTTTCTGAATCTCGTTATAACAAATAATTTTTTACAACGAAGTAAGTTTTTGTTTCCTATTTTAAATGAGTCGCTTTAGAACGAATTATTTATTACACCGAAGCTATTTTACTGGTTCCGCTTGCTTCATTGTAAAAAATGAAAGTTTTATGTATATTTCCTACTAATCCTATTTGAATTACATGATGCAAACAAATTTTTAGTAAACATAGTGAGCATCAGAAAGATGAAAAGGATCTGAAGAGGAGTAAGCTAATGGATAACTGAAGAGCGCGTCACTGAGTGTGAGAGAAGAGTTCATGAAGGCATCTGGAAAATGAGATTCCTTACAAGATTTGCAGAAATACAGTGGGGCCCAGGAATGCAGACATTATTACTCATGAGACTGTGTCCAAATGTTGAAATTGTTGCAGGGTGAATCACATTTTGATCCTGACTTCATTGGGAATAATGTACAGTATTTTCAATCATTTCTCAGGCTTGGCAAAAAAAAAAAAAACTGGAAAAAGGCCTCCCATGATTTGAAGAAAGTTGTTTTTTGTTGAATTTTCGTTGTGTGAAACGCGCGGCGCTTTCCCTGAAGAGTGAATTGTACTTTATTTCATTGATTCCAGTCACTCACCAAAAGACCATAGTATTCAGCTGAAATTATAACTTTAATAGTTTTTCCATGAAAGTAAAGTAATCCTTGCAAAACTCTTGCTCATAAATAAGTGAATTTCTCGAAATTTAAAAGCAAGGATATGCAACAATCATGCTTTTCTTTTCTTCTTTTCTAATGGAAAATACTGTACGTAATTTTCAGTTCAATAATTGTTGCAATTTTCGCATTTTTTTCGAACCAATTTATTTTTTTTTTTGAGTAATTTCTTGAAATGAGTCATTTATTCCTACTAATCCTATTTGAATTACATGATGCAAACAAATTTTTAGTAAACATAGTGAGCATCAGAAAGATGAAAAGGATCTGAAGAGGAGTAAGCTAATGGATAACTGAAGAGCGCGTCACTGAGTATGAGAGAAGAGTTCATGAAGGCATCTTGAAAATGAGTTTCCTTACAAGATTTGAAGAGATACAGTGGGGCCCTGGAATGCAGACATAATTATTAATGAGAATGTGTCCAAATGTTGAAATTGATGCAGGTTGAATCACATTTTGATCCAGAATTCATTGGGAATATTATTTTCAATCGCTCCTCAGGCTTGGCAAAAAAAAAAAGTGGGAAAAGGCCTCCCATGATTTAAAGAAAGTTGTTTTTTGTTGAATTTTTGTTATGTGAAACGCGCTTTCCCTGAAGAGTGAATTGTACGTCATTTCATTGATTCCAGTCACTCCCCAAAAGACCATAGTATTCAGCTGAAATTATAACTTTAATATTTTTTCCATGAAAGTAAATTAATCCTTGCAAAACTCTTGCTCATAACTTCCTGAATTTTTCAAAATTTAAAAACTAAGATATGCAACAATCATGCTTTTCCTTTCTTATCTACAAATGGAATATACTGTTCGTAATTTTTAGTTTAATAATTGTTGCAATTTTAGCATTTTTTCGAACCAATTTTTTTTAGTAATTTCGTAATATGAGTCATTTCCCCTCCCCCCCCCCCCCGAAAATTTTCATCGCGTGGATCTTTTGCTGTACGGAGACTCACTGCACTGTGCAAAGAACATATTACTTCAACGGGAAGTTTTCCAAGTTCAGCAGAGCAGTTCTTGATCAAGTCCAAATTTTCGCGCTTCACGATGGCTTGAAATTTTTTTTCGGTGTGCGGAGACTTCCCTTAGCCTGAAAATAAATTCGAGATGTATTGTGAAAAGGTTATAATTGAGCTCGAGACTTGTAATTGTCAAGAAAGCGTTTCCGCGAAGCTTGATGTCGACGGTCTCCGATGATCGGGAGAAACGTGTGCAATGAGTGAAATGGAAGCAGGTATCCCATAACCGTATATATATATGTAATATATATATATATAGCAGTGCTCATCTGATGAAAGATGCAATTCGGTGTCCATTTCCCCCGAGGCGAGATCCCCTTATCTCTCGCCTGTCGAGATTTTTATCGCGTCCGGCGACTTTTGTCAAGATTTGATATCGGGATCCCGAAATAAAGAAGAGGCCAGTGATTCCTGGGCTCTTTTTGATGGGTTCATCAGTCACTGCCTTACCCGAACGTGTCACTCGAGAATGAGGCTTGGTGAATGAATCGAGCGAAGGTTTTACTTGAGGAAAAGAAACCGGTTTCTTGGGTCGACTGACTTGACTGAAAGAAGGAAGGAATGAATGAATGAATGGATGGATGCATGCAGTTGCCTTTTTGAATATCCCCAGTTTCTCAATAGGCTCGCAACTGGTCAAGTGTGTGTCTTCGTTTGGAATCTTTGAGTGTGTGCGTGATTTCAGAAATTCCAGTAGTAGAAATTTTCGAAATTGCGTCGGGAAACTCATTGAGAATGTCAAATTTAATCTGATGATCGCCAAGTGACACTCAGCTCTCGGTAGTGGCCTTGTTTTATTTTTCACAGTTTCCTCGATTGGCTTCAAACTGTTCAAGTGTGTATTTTTTTTTCTAGGATTCATGAGTCTTTGTGATTTCCGTATGAATTGCAGTCGAAATTTTTGAAATTGCGTCCAGGTAGTCGCTGGGAATTTCTAACGTGATCTGATCTTCGTGCGGTATTTTTTTTTTTAGCTCTTGGTAAAATTCTCCAAAGAAAATAACTGTCATGAATTTTTGCGAGATGGAACGTTTGCGCAATATTCCACTCACACATTTTTGATAATCCATATTTTCTCAAATGGCTGGCAACTTCGTGTCTCTGTTTACTTTTCTAGTGAAAACTTGGATTTAGTCAGAATTTTTAGGTTCCTTGGAAGTCAGAACACCAGAAAAAGTCAGTGGGTGATGCTTATGCAGTCCAAACCCTGACAAGATATCCCGATAATCCGCCACCCTTGACAACCGCCAATTTATTTTCAGACACGTTTTTCCCGGAAGATTATGGCATTAGAAACCTCCGTTAAAACGGCATTCGTCAAAATTATCGACAGCTCAGATATGCTCCTGTCAATAGTTTCTTCAATAGCCCGCCAACAAGATTCAATTTTCTATAATTGGTCCCCAATTGAAAAAAAATAAATAAAAACTAGCGCAAAGATGACATTTACTTCTTGGGAACATGAGTTAGGCATAATTTACGCATCCCACAGCTAATTTTATTGTTTTCTAGAAAAAGAATAAGAATTTTATTCCGTATCACGCCTGATTTTCATATTATAACTTTTCGATAAACCACCAACCCCCTTTAAGCAGCCGCGAACAAGTGGTGGCGGCTTATTTTGGTTTGACTGTATTTGCATATACGTAATTGGAATTTTAATTCTGTGCATGACAAATCTAGGATTCGCACGAATAATACTACTCTAATAATAATAATAATAATAATAATGACGATGATAATAAATAATAATAGTAAATAATGATGATGATAAATAATGATAATAATAAATAATGATAATAATAAATGATAATAATAAATAACGATAATAATAAATAATGATAATAAAAATAAATACTGTAATAACAAAAATAAATAATGATAATAATGATAACCAATGGTAATAATATTAATAATAAATAATGATAATAATAATAATAATACAGTAATAACAATAATAATTTTACTCTTCACCAAATCTTCACTCCACGCGAAAATCCATCGTCACATGAGTTTCAGTGAACAGAAGAAGAGGAGCAGAATGCGTTTGTAAAATTCTATTGAGCTAAAAAAAAAAAATTTGCAGCAACTACGAAATAAAACGTTTTATGGAAATGTTCCTCTTCTTTTGTCTTGGGCACGTGTGCTCAAGGTTCGGTACACACTTTCGTAAGTGTGAGCCAGCAATTCTTTGCCTTCACATAGTCTGTACTACGCGAGACGATCAATTCACTTTTATTCCAATCTTGTCGAAACGACCTGCTACGTCAAATTTTTTTTTTGCGTCATTTATTCATTTTTTTTTATTCTTACTAAATCCATGGTCGAAGACTTCGTTGCTTTTCGAGAGTCCGATCCACTGGTTGGTTGGTTGATTTGCGGTCGGGGTTTCGGGATAATTCCGGGAGTACTGAAGTGGAAAGAAAGAGGAGAGGTGCTTTTCTTTTTGTGTGTGTGTCGTACAGCATTGATTGACTGATTGATTGATCGATTCTTTTTTATTCTTTTATTTTGCGGAATCCAGACAGTGGCATGATTGGAGATGACGAGGGAGGTGACACGAGTCACGGTGGCGATGTTGGCTGCGTGAATGCCTCGGATCACGACGTTTCCCCGAAACCCGCGGCGGCGTCGAGAGTCAAGGACAAGCGTGTGAACAGGTGAGTCTCTCACTCTCTCAAAAGAAAAATATAATATTCCTCACGTTTATGATATTCTGCAAGTGTGTATGTATGTATATGTGTGTGTGTGTGTGGGTGGGTAAAATACAGTACTTGGGGCCTGATCGGAAGTTTGGAGGGATTTCTGGGACACAACTTGCGCTGGGGAATCGTGCAACGTATCTTTTATCAAGACAGCTAGTAACAGTGTTCCCCAAGCTTTTTTGCGCACCGGCAGTTATCCCAAAAATTTCTGTGGACTGGCAACTTTTCATGAAATTTTTGCAGACTCACGAAAAGTTTTGTTTGAAAGACCTCATAGCAGGTTTTTTTTAATGCCGCTCTATTAAAAAAAAAAATTCAGAACCAAAGAAGCAGCCATAGTGGAATTAAGAAGGTGGGCTTGAGGAAAGTTTTCTTGGAATGAAAAATTAAATGCAATTTATTATTTTATTTCTGCAGGTGGAAATTTTGTCTGAAATATTCTTTCAGGCAAAGCTGACTTTTATTTTACATTGGGAAACTTCAACTGCTCTTTCCAAAATTTCAGATGAAGTTAACAGACTTCATTGCTGGTTTTGATAATTTTTGTTTATGCCGAAGAAAATTTTCAGCGGACTGGCAAAAAACTTCTGCGGGCCACTGGTTGGGGAACACTGAGCCAAGCTAAGCTATACAAAGATTGAAAAATTCCTGGATTCTACTGCCATTCCCTTCTTGGAAACCAGTTATAAAAACGTCGATTTATTATGAGTGATTGAACACCTGAAAAGGTTGAATAACGGATGAAAAGTGCGGAGAAAACTAATGCCAAAGAAATTATATTCGATTTGATTTCTCCTGTGTGCGAATTATTCACGTGAGATTTTTCTAGCGGATTTATTCTCGGAGCATTGAGTTGCGAAACGAACGACACAATATTTTGTCAATTTGTTTGCCTTTTGCAACCAACAACTTCTTCTCCTCTCGAGCGTGTGAATCTAATTCTTGATCAAAAACAGACTAATTTTGTGCTTCTGTGGAGTTTTTCCAGCAAGACTCGTGCTTGTCGTGCAAAAAGATTAGATTCTGTACGGTTTTCTTCTGCGCAGTTACGTATTTGCTGTGTATCAAAATGGAAAAAAAAATGTCATTCAACATTCCGTGGGAGTTTTTTCCCCAACTTTTGATGAACAGAAGAACCAATTATAGTTTCCCATTGAAGTCATTAGGCAAAACGTGATCTGAAATTGCTGAAATTCCGACTTACGGACAATTGAGCCTTGAATCTCGGGACCCCACTGTATTTTTTCTCATGACGGATTTGATCGAAGATTTGACGTATTCTTTAGAGAAGCCCCTGGTACATTTATAAATTCCGACAACAAATGTCATGAATTTTGTGTCCCGAACCGAAGGACATCGAATTGACACGTGAATTGTTTTGAAGCGATTGTGCGTCGAATGTTATGTTCACGCGATTCTCGTTACGGCTCGAAATTGGTGAGATAAATTATACGAAGGCTTTTGACATTCACTGATCTCTCGAGGAGTAATTTTCTTCGGGTATAAATTACATTGATGCGAGGAATAGAAAGTTATGTTTTTCTTCCGGGTCACGCTGAAAAGAGATCAACAATTTTGTTTGAGGTCGGGTGATTTTTTGATGCATTGTCAATCATTTATTTTTTCCAGACACTTGTGCATTGTTGATGATAATTTTTTTTAGGCGGAAACGAAGGATTCGGGGGAAATCGGAGTTGAGACAATTTTGCATTTTTGCGTATTGCCGAGGGTAATTCAAAACAAGTCCTATGAAAATGTTTGTCACGTGAAGTCGGTTTTAGCTCAAAAATTTTTTTAAAAATGATGTGAGAGAAAACGTTGAAATGGAGACATTGTTGTATTTTCTTGCAGTATAGACTACCCTGGAGGAAATTCAAATCAAGTATTCCAACAAACTTTTCGACGCGTGAAATCAATCTGAGCTCAGACATTGTAATGCTTTTTTTTAAATATCTGGCCTTGCTTCGAAATGCATTCAAAGTTATGTTGTAACGATTTTCCTGAGATTCATTTTTCCAAGTAATTGTTGCCTTTATTTTTTTCATCATCCACCGCGATTTTTCCTTGCAATCCTTTTACGTGCGAGTTGTGAAGAGAATTTCTGAGAATAAGTTTATCTTGGACAGAATATGAAGGGGTCAGGTAAAAAAATTGCCGGCATGGAGAGAACTTCGGAGTATAGAGAATGTGTATTTTTTTTACTTTTCTGGAGAAAATTCAAGGCAATCTCAAGCGAAATTGTTGAAAAATATGAAATCAATCCTAGCTCAGACATTGTAATGCTTCTTTTCAGTTACTGTCCTTACTCGAAAATATCTCGAAAGCTATGGTGCAACGATTTTCTTGTGAATTCCTTTTCCGAGAAATTTTTGCTTTTTTCGTATCATTCACTTTGATTTTTCCTCGCGATAATTTTACATACGAGTTGGGAAGAGAGTTTCTGAGAATTACAACCCACATGCGGACACCTCGACCTACGGACAATTCGACATAGGGACACTTATTTTATCATAAAATATTCATAAAAATGACCCGACATGAGGACACTGACTCGGAATAGGGACATTTTGTTATAAAATTGCGAATACATTTCAGGCCAAATTACAAGAAACAGATTTTTCCAGCCCCAAAATTTATGTAAGAAATGTTCTTTGCCTTTTCTCTCACCCATTTACCATCCATTTTGCTAATAAAAAAAATTACCTCCAGCAGAGAGGGACTTCCTTCTCTTTTTCACTTGAATGTTTGTTTTAACAGTGAGTGCCAACATTCCTATGTACTGTACAGAGGTGTCAGTATTAAATTCCCCAAATGCGCATATTGTTTTGAAATAAATTGATTGGAATCAGTTTAAATTGGGAGAAAATTTTTTCTTTCATGGAATTATGGTGAGTATTTTGTACATAAAACACCGATTAAAAATTATATAATGTAAGTCTAAGGGAAAATGAGACTCAACTTGGGGACACTCTTGATGCACCAATTATGTCCGCATCTTGGTGTCTCACTGTAATTTATCTTTGACAAAATGTGAAGGGGTCAGGAAAAAATGCTGGCATTGAGAAAATGTCTTTATTTTTGTATAATGCATTTTCTAGCCATAAACTGCCCTTGGGGAATTCAAACCGAGTCCCGACAAAAATTTTGACTCATTTCAATTCTAGCTTCAGACATTGTAATAATTTTATTTTCGATTGCTGGCCTTGCTCCAAAATGTATTGAAACGTATGTAGTAACCATTTTCCTGTGATTCGTTTTTTCGCGTGATTTTTTGTCGATTTTTTTTAAATTGTTCACTTTGGTTTTTCCTCGCGATCATTTTTTTCTTGCAACCTTTCCTCCGGAGCAATTTTCTCTCCTGGGTTGTTTTCTTGACTGTTGTCTCTAGATCGGCTTACATCGATACAGTTTTTCGATATTGTTTCTCCTTGCCAAGATTGTTTCATGGCGCCAGAACGTATTTTTAAGACTGCTCAGATTTTAATGCGCTTTTTAAAAATGTGAAACGCTGAGAATTTTGGTCAGGAACAAAAAACTGTATTTTCTTGTGCAGTGTTGAAATTTATGTCGCACTTTTCTTTTCGCAAGGACCCTTTTCCTAGGGGGTGGGGGGGCGATTTATTTTGCGGACATTTATTTTTCCTTGTACAGTAAAATCTCGTTACAACGAAGCCGTTGGTGAAATAGCTGCATTAAAAAAGGAAGATTCGGAATAAGCGAACTCAAATGGCATCGCAGCCATTGGCTAGAAACCTAAAAGTGAATTCGTTGTTGTTTTTTTAGGAGATTCTACTGGTTATTCTTTGCTTTTAAATAGTTTCCAGTGAACGACGTATCGAACAATATTTTTGGTGAAGTACAGTATGTTGAAATTTACCATTTCTTGTTATTTTTTTTGTCTCGAGAGACATTTTCCTCGGGTTCGTTTTCTCGGGTAGCTGGTCGTAACTTAATTTTGTATCCTTTGTTCTTTAGTTGCGTCCAATGCTTGAAATAGAAAATCATATTTTTTTATTACTCGGGATGCTTCAACTGTTTTCCATGCGACTTTTTCAAGCAAATCATGCAAGCCTTTTAGAAATTCCTTCATTTTTGGGGATAGCAGCAAAAAGCGAATCAAATCAAGCCCAAGTCGTCTGATGATTTTTTTTCATTTAATATACTTAGACCCCCACACGCGGACAATTCGACATGGGGACATTTATTTATCAATAAAAAGGGCATAAAAAAGGCCTGACATATGGACAATGACTCTACATGAGGACATTGCATGATAAAATTGCCAATAAATTTCACAAAAATCGACATTTATTTGGCTTTTATATAGATATATAAACAGATATTTCTAAACCTTAGATTTATGCAAGAAACATTCTTTGTCATTTTCCCATCCATTCAGCTGATTAAAGAAATTACCTATCACATAAAGGGACTTCCTTCTCTCTTTGTGACTTCAATGTTATTTTTGTAGATACCAACATTTAAATGTACAGTACAGAGATACACTATTCAATGCTCCTAATGTTCTTATTGAGTTGAAACTGTATTCACTAATTCAAATTCAAGTGGCAAACAATTTTTTTCCGGGAATTCTGAAGAATATTTCTTCCATAAAACACCAATTAGAAATTATATCATTCAAGTCTATGGGAAAACAAGACTTGACTTTGGGACAATCCAACTTGGGGACACTCTTGATTCAACAATTACATCTGCATCTGGAGGTCTCACTGTATTCGGAAATGAGGAATATTTTGCGAGAAGCAAATTGCTGGAGTTGATTTTTTCTGCGACTTTTTGAAGTACAGTAGGTATGTTTTTAAGATATGTTGCAGACATTTTGAAAATTTTTCGGGAATAACAGTGGAAAGAGAATCAAGTCAACCTCAAGTCATCCGAAAAAAATGTTATTATTCGGCAATGCTGCACCGTTAGAAAATGTTAATAAAAAAAAATTACTGTACTTCATTTGCCTTTTCGTGCGACTTCTTGAAGTAAGTTCATGTTCAAGAAATGTTTCCAACCTTTTGAGAAATTCCATTATATTTGTTGGAAATGATCGGAAAAGGGAATCAATCCAACCACAGTTCCTCTGATATTTTCTTTGTATCTCATGGAAAGGGAAGAATTTTAAAACAATTTGCTACGGACAATACAATTGCGCGATTGTAGTCATTGGAACGCGTTTCTTCGTGTGTTAATTCATTCCTCTCTCTCTCATTTATTCTTTTTTATTTCTTTAATTAATCCGCATTCATCGATTCTTTGGACGCATCGTCATCGTAAAAATCAAAAGGATGAAAAGAGCTGTATTGTAGCAAAACGATGGGGGAGCATTTCATGCCTCGTTCGTGGGTTCATTTGTATGTTCGAAAATTTTACGGGATTGCATTTTTTTTTTCATTCCTTTTGTCTGGCCCCGATAATCGAGCGAAGATTTTGACGTCTTTCTTTTGTAAGACTCGTTGAACGAGAAGCTCTTCCTTTTGTCTGGAATAAGTGAATTCTTGCCTCAATGCAAGGCTCAACTTGGTTAACGTTCTTTTCATACCGCGAATGACGAATGAGAAATTCGCTTATGAAAGAAGTGCTCAAAAATCTTGGAAGAGACCTTGAAGAGCCCATTTCGAAGACAAAATTTCTTCTTTTTTTTTTCAAGGAACATTTTCTGGAAGAAATCAAGTTTTGAAGATCCCCAAGAATTTTCGGGCATTTTAAAATAATTAGGTGGATAGTTTTCTTCAACTTGTATCAGGAAAGAACATGCTCAAAAGTTTCATAAAATGCATTTAATGTTTCTCAGGCCTTTTTCCTGCCCATGGGGGAAATTTTTCTGGGACAAGCTTGATATTTAAATATCAAGATCTCTGAAAAATGTTGGTAACGCCAATCTTCCCCGGGAAATGTTGGGACAAGCTTGATTTTTAAATAAAGCTGGTCTCAACATTTCCTGGGGAAGATTGGCGCTACCAAACTTTTTCAGGGATCTTGAAAATAAGATTTCAAAAAATTTTTGGTAAAGGGACAAGAGTCTCCTTGAAAGAAGCAATTCATGAAAGATTTCCAACAGTTTTTGGGTTTAAAATAAATTAAGGACGTTTTATTTTTATGATTTTAGTATAAAAAAAAAACTCACATAAAATCTTGAAAGGGTTACATGAAACGCATTCACATCCCATGACTCTCAAGTCTTTTAACTGTCCATAATACTGTAAATGCAATTTGTTTTGCTGATGGAAATCAAGTGTGTCCCAATGTTTCCGGGGTAAGAAAAAACTCCAGGAAACATGAATTGAGATCGTCTCCAAAGTGGGAGGGGAAGTTTCAAACAAAGACGACTTCAGAAAACGTTGCTAATTCTTTCCATTTTGCCAAGAAATTGACTCGTCCACGTAAACGCCATAAACTCATGAAGGGATTTTTCGAAATTTACTGAATGAAGCTATTTTAGTTATGTGTCCAACTGCCCGTCGAGTAAATCAAGCTTGTTCCAAGGTTTCCGGGGGCATTTAATGTTCGAATATGGGAAGACGGCAAAAGATTGTTGGTTCTTTTCTTCTTGACAGGAAAAACACCCACGAAGTCACCAGAAAAGGGTTCCTTTGAAGGCTTGAAACGTCTTCTGCAATGCATACATTTAATGTTCGAATATGGGAAGACGGCAAAAGATTGTTGGTTCTTTTCTTCTTGACAGGAAAAACACCCACGAAGTCACCAGAAAAGGGTTCCTTTGAAGGCTTGAAACGTCTTCTGCAATGGTATTAAAAAAAAATTAAAAGACGACTCCTTATTTTACGGTATTTGTTTAGCTTGAAAAGGGTCCTTTCCCTTTGCAACAATCAAAAAGTGCTAGTCAACTGCTTTGCTGCGGGTGCTTCTGTGGTCGAAAGGCTTGAGAAAATATTGTATCTGAGTGATGCTTTGGTACTTTTTTTTCCTTTTAATGATTCTTCAAAAAGGTACGATAAGATTCTGGTGGAAGTCAAGCTTGTGCAAATTTTCAGGGAGATGCGAATATTCAAGCGAAGATGAGCAGAAAATTGATCGTATTTCTGCGTGTCGGCAGATTCAATCTTGTATTAAATTTTCCTGGATTAATTTGCTGACTGTCTTTCAAAGAAGTTAACTCGTTTAATTGTTTCCGAGGGACAGGGCATGTAAGAGAGTAAATCTTGCTTATGTCTTCCTAAAGTTATTACTGTATATCCACCAATCAAGTGCCCAAAACCCTGCCAACTCTTTCCTAATGAATTTCCTCAGCATTAAAATAAAACTCAGGGTTAAATAAGAATTCTCAGCTGGTGTGTTTCAAGCGTATCATAAAGTTCCTGGAGTGTAGGTAATCTCATTGAATAATCTGATCAAAACCCATATCTCCAGCCAATTGTTATTTCATCAAGAAATTTTCTCAACAGCCCGTGTACAATTTGTTTTCATCCTCTTGTTTTAAGCTTTTCAACTTTTCCGGGGGGGGGGATGAGTTGGAACAAAAGCTGAGGTGGGGAAAAACCGCTGCAGCGCTTTAATTTTTTTTAAAGTTATTCAAACTTGCATTATATATGAAAGGCCTGCAAAAGAAAAAAAGAAAAAAGATTTTTTTGGTGTGTTTAGAGGTAATCCCAATATTTCCGGAGGGAAGGAATAAGTTGGAAGCTTGGAACAGAAGAGGAACGGGGAGAACCTCATCTGTAGCATTCCATTTTTTTTTTCAAGATTCGAATTTTAAACATTTTTCCAACAGTTCACTCAACAAAAAGAATATTTCTGTTGCTGTTTAAGCTTATCCCAAATGTTCCTGGGGAAGGAATAAGTTGAAAAAAGGGGGGCAGGGAGGACTTCTGCAGCAATTCTAAGGTTTTTTTTAGGATACAAACTTTGCTTATAAGTTTTTCCCAACAGTCCACAGGATGAATTATGTCTTCCTGAAATGTATTGTATGTATCCCAAATTTTCCGGGGGGGGGGGGGGGAGGAACATGTTGAAGCAGAGGATGAATGGTAACAACCTTTGCAGCATATAAACGTTTTTTTAGGATTAGAACTTTCCCTTGGATTTTTTTTTCATTTCAACAGTCCACACGAGAAAATTAATCTTCCTGTTGTTGTTTAAGCGTATCCCAATTGTTCCGGGGGAAGGAACAAGTTGGAATAGTGGAGTGTCTGGAATAACTTCTGCAGCATTCCAACTTTAATCGTCATCGTAAAAATCAAAAGGATGAAAAGAGCTGTATTGTAGCAAAACGATGGGGGAGCATTTCATGCCTCGTTCGTGGGTTCATTTGTATGTTCGAAAATTTTACGGGATTGCATTTTTTTTTCATTCCTTTTGTCTGGCCCCGATAATCGAGCGAAGATTTTGACGTCTTTCTTTTGTAAGACTCGTTAAACGAGAAGCTCTTCCTTTTGTCTGGAATAAGTGAATTCTTGCCTCAATGCAAGGCTCAACTTGGTTAACGTTCTTTTCATACCGCGAATGACGAATGAGAAATTCGCTTATGAAAGAAGTGCTCGAAAATCTTGGAAGAGACCTTGAAGAGCCCATTTCGAAGACAAAATTTTTTTTTTTCAAGGAACACTTTCTGGAAGAAATCAAGTTTTGAACGATCCCCAAGAATTTCCGGATATATTGAAATAATTTGGAATTGGAGGTGGATAGTTTTCTTCAACTTGTTTCAGGAAAGAACATGCTCAAAAGTTTCATAAAATGCATTTAATGTTTCTCAGGCATTTTTCCTGCCCATGGGGGAACTTTTTCTGGGACAAGCTTGATATTTAAATATCAAGATTACTGAAAAATGTTGGTAACGCCAATCTTCCCCATGAAATGTTGAGACAAGTGAGGAAATGTTGAGTTTTATTTAAAAATAAAGCTTGTCCCAACATTTCCTGGGGAAAATGTTTTTGAAATGTTATTTTCAAGATCCCTGAAAAATTTCGGTAACGCCAATCTTCCCCAGGAAATGTTGAGACAAGTGAGGAAATGTTGAGTTTCATTTAAAAATCAAGCTTGTCCCAACATTTCCTGGGGAAGATTGGCGTTACGAAAAATTTTTAGGGATCTTGAAAATAACATTTCAAAACAAATTTGGTAAAGGGACAAGAGTCTCCTGGAAAGAAGCAATTTATGAAAGATTTCCAACAGTTTTTGAGTTTTAAGTAAATTAAGGACGTTTTATTTTCATGATTTTAGTAAAAAAAAAAAAAACCTCACATAAAACCCTGAAAGGTTACATGAAACGCATTCACATCCCATGACTCTCAAGTCTTTGAACTGTGCATGATACTGTAAATGCATTTTGTTCTGCTTATGGAAATCAAGTGTGTCCCAATGTTTCCGGGGTAAGAAAAAACTTCAGGAAACATGAATTGAGATCGTCTCGAAAGTGGGAGGTGAAGTTTCAAACAAAGACGACTTCAGAAAACGTTGCTAATTCTTTCCATTTTGCCACGAAATTGACTCGTCCAAGTAAACGCCATAAACTCATGAAGGGATTCTTCGAAATTTACTGTATGAAGCTATTTTAGTTATGTGTCCAACTGCCCGTCGAGTAAATCAAGCTTGTTCCAAGGTTTCCGGGGACATTTAATGTTCGAATATGGGAAGACGGCAAAAGATTGTTGGTTCTTTTCTTCTTGACAGGAAAAACACCCACGAAGTCACCAGAAAAGGGTTCCTTTGAAGGCTTGAAACGTCTTCTGCAATGCATAATTTTTTTTTAATTTTCTGCTGAGGAATAAAATGCCATAAACAAATCGAACTTTTCCCAGGAAAGGGAAACGTTGTTAGTTTTTCACGATCAGTTGACGAAACGACGCCCACGAAGACACCAGAGAAGGCTTGAGAAAATATTTTATCTGAGTGATGCTTTGGTACTTTTTTTTCATCTTTTCCTTTTAATGATTTTTCAAAAAGGTACGATAAGATTCTGGTGGAAGTCAAGCTTGTGCAAATTTTCAGGGAGATGCGAATATTCAAGCGAAGATGAGCAGAAAATTGATCATATTTCTGCGTGTCGGCAGATTTAATCATCTGTTAACTTTTCCTGGATTCATTTTCTGATTGTCTTTCAAAGAAGTTAACTTGTCTAATTGTTTCCGAGGGACAGGGGATGTAAGAGAATAAATCTTGCTTATGTCTTCCTAAAGTTATTACTGTATATCCACCAATCAAGTGCCCAAAACCCTGCCAACTCTTTTCTAATGAATTTCCTCAAAATTAAAAAAAAAAATCATGCTTAAGAAAGAATTCTCAGCTGGTGTGTTTCAAGAGTATCATAAAGTTCCCAGAGTGTAGGTAACCTCATTGAATACTCTGATCAAAAACCAAATCTCCATCCAATTGTCATTTTAGGAATTTCATTGAGAAATTTTCTCAACAGCCCGTATACAATTTTTTTTTCATCCTCCCGGTTTAAGCTTTTCAATTCTTCCGGGGGGGGGGGGGGGGGGAGTGGGAACAAAAGCTGGGGTGACGAAAAACCGCTGCAGCGCTCCAACTTTTTTTTCTAAGTTATTAAAACTTGCATTATACTGTATATGAAAGGCCCGCAAAATAAAAAATATTTGCTTGGTTTCTGAGAGCTAATCCCAATTTTTCCGGGGGGAAAGAATAAGTTGGAACAGAAAAGGGACGGGGAGAACCTCATCTGTAGCATTCCATTTTTTTTTTTCAAGATTCGAATTTTGGACATTTTTCCAACAGTTCACTCAACGAAATAAATATTTCTGTTGTGGTTTAAGCTTATCCAAAATGTTCCTGGGGAAGGAATAAGTTGGAAAAAACGGGGGTCAGGGAGGACTTCTGCCGCGATTCTAAGGTTTTTTTTAGGATACAACCTTCGCTTATAAGTTTTTCCCAACAGTCCACAGGATGACTTATGTCTTCCGAAATGTGTTGAGTGTATCCCAATTTTTCCGGGGGGAAGGAATATGTTGAAGCAAAGGATGGATGGTAATAACCTTTGCAGCATATAAACTTTTTTTAGGATTATAACTTCCTTTGAATTTTTTCTTCTTAAAGTTGTCAGGTGTGCTCTTTTAATTAGAAGGACAACAACAAATTCGCATAGGGTTAACAAGGCCCCCTTCCTTGTTCAACCTTATCACCTCACAGACCTTATTGAAGACGTCGTAAGGTTGAAATTCTTTTAGGACTCGAACTTTGTTTTTATTAAACAGTCCACACAAGACAATAACTCTTCCTGGTGTGATTCAAGCTTATTCCAATCTTTTCCGGGGGGAAGGAATAAGTCGGAAAAAAAGCGCTGCAACGTTGACACTTGAGGGGGGGTTTCTCAGTTGTTGAGTTTTTAACCCGGGTGTCGATCGGTGGAGCGGGTTAGTCCTTACGCGTAGCGCGGTCGCTAGACCGCATCTTTCTTAAGGAGAGTTGAGCCCGGGCAAAGCTTGGGCACCCCCTCCATTGGAAGCTTGGGTTCAGCACACATTGCCACATTTAGCGCTGGTCCGCTTTCTTTGAATAAAGGAAACAACGAGACAAAATTGAACCTGATCCAAGAGGAATCAAGGTACGGTACAGTATTTGAAGGAAGAAGAGAAAATACGTGAGAATTTGAATCAAAATTTCGGAATTAGTGTCAAGTTCAAGTCCCGTTCTAATATCGTACCTATAAACAAGTGATTTTGCCAAGTTTTCTTTCTTGATGGACGTTTTCCATCGAACGGTTCTATTTAGAATAAAACATTACTGCGAAATGAAACGCTTTAGTTTATTGTATTCGTTTTTTTGAGAAAAGTATAATATACAGTAATGTACTGTACTTCTAACGAAGAAACGGTTTCTTCTTCAAACAGTCAGTTTTCAATTATATTCATTCAATTCAATCCTGATATTTATTTTCCAAAACAATTTGTTCTCATTTTGTTTCGATTTGCGTTAAAAAAAATGTAAAAAAAAAAAAAGATGGTCACTGCGTTGCAAGACATGAGGCAGGAGCTGTTCGGAACGACGAGAGACGAGATCGTTGCTCATTGCTGCGATGCGAATGTCGGGTGAGTTTTCGGTTTATTCATTAGTTTCATGAGAAATCTGTAAAAGAATCATGATTTCACCGTGCATCGAATATTTTTTGTTTATCGTGCGAAAGATTTTTCTTAATTTTTTGTTATATAACTCTTATTTATTCCCTTGGAAACTTTATTCCGAGTTTGCCACAACAAAAAATCTCCCATTTAGGTGGAAGTGGAATTTTTTCATGCGCAGAGCTGAGGAATATTATTTTATCTTGTCATTTTGCTGAAGGAAATTGAAATTTATATAAGTGTGTAATTTCATATATATTTTATTTGTAATTTATATTTTATAGACACTTTACAAGTTCAAGTATTTTTATAAGCTTTTCTTCTGGCATACGCTCGTACGCATAATTTCTAATTTTGCTGAAGGAAATTAAATTTTATATAGGTGTATGAGTTTATATATATTTTATATGATTTTCTATTTTTGTATAAATTTTACGATTTCATGTATTTTTTATAAGCTTGTCTTCTGGAATACTCTCTTACGCATGATTTGTGGAAGAAACGTTTGCAGACTATTTTTCAAAGAAATAAATTCGTGTACAGTACAAATATTTTATTTC